>CM052669.1:28506799-28561276 GCA_028533165.1 Leontopithecus rosalia
CTGGTTGTTCCTTTCTATGTGTAGTGCCTCTTTCAGGAGCTCTTGTAAAGCAGGCCTGGTGGTGACAAAATCTCTGAGTACTTGCTTGTTTGCAAAGGATTTTATTTTTTCTTTGCTTATGAAGCTCAGTTTGGCTGGATATGAAATTCTGGGTTGAAAGTTCTTTTCTTTAAGGGTGTTGAATATTGGCCCCCACTCTCTTCTGGCTTGTAGGGTTTCTGCTGAGATATCTGCTGTGAGTCTGATGAGCTTCCCTTTGTGGGTGACCCGACCTTTCTCTCTGGCTGCTCTTAGGATTTTCTCCTTCATTTCTACCCTGGTGAATCTGACGATTATGTGCCTTGGGGTTGCTCTTCTTGCAGAATATCTTTGTTGTGTTCTCTATTTCCTGGATTTGAGTATTGGCCTGGCTTGCTAGGTTGAGGAAATTTTCGTGGGGTAATATCCTGAAGAGTATTTTCAAGCTTGAGTTCATTCTCTTTGTCACATTCTGGTACACCTATCAAACGTAGGTTAGGTCTCTTCACATAGTCCCACATTTCTTGGAGACTTTGTTCATTCCTTTTTGTGCTTTTTTCTCTAATCTTGGTTTCTTGTTTTATTTCATTGAGTTGATCTTCGACTTCTGATATTCTTTCTTCTGCTTGGTCAATTTGGCTGTTGAAACTTGTGCATGCTTCACGAAGTTCTCGTGTTGTTTTTTAGTTCCTTCAATTCATTTATATTCCTCTCTAAGTTGTCCATTCTTGTTATCATTTCCTCAAAATTTTTTTCAAATGTTTTGTCAAGGTTCTTAGTTTCTTTGCATTGATTTAGAACATGTTCTTTTAGCTCACAGAAGTTTCTCATTATCCACCTTCTGAAGTCTGATTCCGTCATTTCCTCACCCTCATTCTCCATCCAGCTTTGTTCTCTTGCTGGTGAGGAGTTTTGGTCTTTTGTAGGAAGTGTGGTGTTTTGGTTTTGGGTGTCTTCCTCCTTTTTGCGCTTGTTTCTTCCCATGTTTGTGGGTGTATCCACCTGTCATCGGAGTAGTTGCTGACTTTTTGATTGGGTCTCTGAGTGGATGCCCAGATTGTTGATGATGAAGTATTTCTGTTGCTTAGTTTTCCTTCTAACAGTCTAGCCCCTCTGCTGTACAACTGCTGAGGTCCACTCCAGGACCTGCTTGTCTGGAGTACACCTGTAGCAGCTGCAGAACAGTGAGGGTTGCTACCAGTTTCTTCTTCTGCTTTGTCCCAGAATGATGCCCACCAAATGTCAGTTTGATCAGTCCTTTTTGAGGTGACTCTTTGGATATACAGGGGTCAGGGAGCTGCTTGAGGAGACGGTCCATACTTTATTGGAGCTCAAGTGCTGAGCTGTGAGCTCCTTTGTTCATTCAGGGCTGTTAGGCTGGGATGTTTAGGTCTGCCGTAGCAGAACTCATAAAACCCCTTTTTCTCCTCAGGTGCTCTGCCTCGGGGAGTTAGGGCTTTCTTTATGAGTATCCGTTCTTCTGTCCTGCCCAGCTAGGAGGTAGTCTAGTTACTATTTGCCTGCCGAGGCTCCACCCTGCTGCTGTGGGCTCTGCCCTGCTGTCCTGGGCTTTCCCCTGCTGTCCTGGGCTCTGCCCTGTTGCTGTGGGCTTTGCCCTATTGCTGTGAGCTCCACCCTGCTGTTGTGGGCTCTGCTCTTTTGCCTGTGTATTGGCAGAGTCTCTCTGTTATGGCAGATTGCCTCGGCAACAGCAGTCTGCGTCAGCAATGGGAGTATAGCTCCTTAGTGGTGGATAGCTTTGGCAATGGTGGACGCCCCTCCCCCACAGAGCTGCTCTGTCCTGGGTTCCGCTGTTTCCGCAGTGAAACTCTCAACCCTGGGCGGGCATATTAAATCGCCGCCCTGCTTGTCCCTGTGGGGGTGGGACCCACTGAGCCTGATCACCTGGCTTGCTGTCTCAGAGCCCTTTTTTTTTTTCTAAATTGATCGGTTGGCGCTCTCCCAGGTATTTCAGTCTCCTGCTGTTAGGGCACCGGGATCTGTGTGATTTCCCATGTAGCGACCCACTGCACCGGATCAAATTTTGCCTCCGGGGAATCTCCTGATCTCGTTCAGTGTCCAAGTCCCATTCAATCAGATGGATATGCTAATCTGCCCTATCAAATCTCAGATTGCCAGTTTAACTGGGCTCCCAGGCCTGTGCACCTTGTGCGGAGTGTCGCTGTGCTGCGGCACCGGCGGAAATGGCAGCGCCAGCCAAAACAGCTGCGCTGGCGTCTTGTGTCTCTCCTACACCTGGGAATTTCCCCGTTCTGTGGGTAATAAATACCCATCTGGAAATGCGGCCTGGACTCACTGTCTGCGCCTTCACTGAGAGCTGCAATTCTGAGCTGCTCCTACCTTGCCATCTTCCCTGCAGAGACCACTGGGTTTATCTTGTATTTGATGTCTCTTTTTTTCTTTCCATTTTCAAAATTCTCTTTGTGTTTTGACAATTTAATATATCTGTGTAAACTTCTTAAGATTCAACCTATTTAGGATCCTTTGTGTTTCATGAATCTGGATATCCATTATCCTCCTCAATTTGGAAAAACCATATTCCTTATTTCTTTAAATAAGCCTTCTGCCATTTTCTCTCTCTTTCTTCTTGGGCTTCCATATGCATATGTTGGTTCACTTGATGGTATCCTATACATCTTGCAGGATTTTTAAATCTTTTTCATTATTTTTCTTTTTGTTTTTCATAATGAAAAATTTCAAAAGAACTGTCTTAGTGTTTGTTGCTTTGTTATTTTCTTCTGCTTGATAAAGTCTGCTTTTGAGGCTATCTGGAATTTTTCAGTTTATTCATTGTGTTCCTCATTGTGTTCATTGTGTTTGGTTTATATTTTTATGGTTGGTAAGTCTTTGTTAAACTTCTTATTTTTTGTTCATGTGTTGTTTTTCTAATTTTATTTGGTTGTCTGTCTGTGCTCTATTCTGTTCACTGAGCTTCTTTAAGGTCATTATTTTTATGTCTTTGTCAGGGAGGTCCTAGATCTCCATGTTTAAGGATCTCTTATATGAACTGTATTTTGTTACTTTGGTCAGTTCATATTGCCCTTATTCTTTATTATCCTTATATTTTCACTGATGTATATACATTTATAGAAGCATATTCACATGTGGCTTTGACCCTTCACTAGACAGCTCAGCCAGAGATTGCGTGGGTCCATTAGCAGGGTTCATGGGCAGATCAGCCGTCAGGCTCTACAGGAGTGCTGGCTGGCAGGGTTTGTGGGCAAGTCTGCAGCTGTGATTTGTAGGTCAGCTATTGGGTCCATGCAGTCTCTTGAGAGCTTCTGATCACCCACCCACCCCACCTACCACCTTTTCTGGTTTTTAGCTACCTTCACGTGATCTAGCCATACTGATTCCCTGAGTGTTTTGATTGTGGTACAATATAAGAAGGCCTCTCAACAGGCTGGGAAAAGTCCAATGTTCACTTTATTCCCCACAGGAAAACCGAAAAGCCCAGCGATCTCTCTTGCCACTGTGTTGCGCCAGCTTGGGGGAGATGTGACATGAGTTGAATCGAAACTGTTCTTCTTATCCTTTAATTGTACTTTTGCCTTGTTTCTGTGTTCCATTGCTGTGCTGTAGCCTCTTGTTTGAATTCCAGAATCCTTATAAAGGTAATTTTATCCTAGTCTGGTTGTTAAGACTGCATTTTTGTGGAAGAATGAAGGTTGGACCTCCTATTCCACCATCTTGCTTACATCAGTCTCCCAATTTTAATTTATTTTAAATTCAACTTATCAGAAAATATTTTTTTGATTCATGAATATGTATTTGGGCATATGTTTCATAGAAATTTTATACTTTAACCTAAAGCATGAATATTCTGAGATAATTACAAAACAAAAGTATTGATAACTTTTGGTTGGAATTTCTTGTCTTGAGATTATTTCACAAGCATGGGTTGTGTGCTTGGTAATCACCAAAGCCCAATAAAAGGCCAATAATAGTCTCTTAAAGAATATATACTTTTCAGGGATTTCTAAAGATGACATGGTCAAAAGTCCAATAGATTCCTCTGACCTGTGGCAGTATCCTTCTGCCATAACCTCCAGTTGGCAAACAGAAGACCTCTACCTCAAACAATAAATGGATATCAGAACAGACCAGGGGGAGTGCTGTTTGGGTTGCTTGTGGGACGACCTTCAGGCCATCCTCCTGATTGTGGCACATTTAAAGGGTACAACTTTCTTGTAACCCTGTAGTTGGAGGGCATTAAGATTGCCCCATGGGTAATACAACAGTATAAGTAGTCAAATAGTATCATTAATCACTGGATTTTCTTTCTAATTGTTTCTAACTGTCTCTAATCAGACAGGCCAGAGCCAGTCTTATTACATGGAATAAGGGGAAATACATGGAAATAACATTCCCCTTAAAGATTATGCTCAGGAATTACACTTGGGTACTAGGTACTTGTACACTGTAATAATGATTTAGAGAGTTATCACCTGAGAGAGTCATCAACAGAGTATCCAGTCCTTTTGGGGGAGTTTCATCTTTGAGATGGTGTCATGAATGGAGTAGAAGGTTAGTCCTTCCTCTAGTAGTGAGACCTCTTCTATATTATGGTTTCGGCATTGATGACAGTTAGGGAATTAAGTATATTAGTGGTCAATTTTATCTATTCCACACAAGGGTAAACATCCTAATCATCCCTCTGTAGACAGATACTGAAATGGGCATGTGCAATGTTAATTGTTACATAATAAGTTCTCACACTCTAGACAGTAGCTTCTGTTATGTTTACAATGTCAGACACCATTGACAAAGGCCAAAGAGCTGTTGTATGAATTGAACAGCCAAAATTAATTGAGAATCTACAGCTCCAAGGCCCTACACATAGATGTACTCAGTTATTGAATGGTGATATAATCTCAAGGAGATTGTCTCTATAGTAATGTCAGCAAAGAGGGCAATTGTTTCTTTTTCATTCCCAGACAGATTTTTGGGAGACAGAGGTGCTAAGTATAGGACATCAGGTAGGTTCACAGTCTTCCTGTGCCCTGGCTGAAATGGTTCGAACTGCATCAATTTCTATGAGGACTTGGGTAAGTCAGTGGGATTGTGCAAAGACGATATATCTATACCCACAAGACATTCATTAGTTGGGACCATGCCAATGAAAGTTTATGTTGGCCCATAGGGACACACATATTTTCTTATCTGGGTAAAGGTCCCCTTGATGTTGACCTCAGACCCAAAACCAGACAGCATTATCTATTTGCCTGTCATTTTGGTATCGAGGGTTGTCAAGATCACAGTCATCTTGACATCACTATTCAAAATGCTCAAGAAATGTACTTCTTTCCCATCTCCCAATTCATTACTTTTCTTATCAGAGGTCCTTGGGTACTCAATGGGAACATAAGGAACTGGTCTACTCTATATTTTGTTCACTATTGAAAGCTAAGAGAATTAGGGGTAAATTTTACCAAGCTCTCTGACTCATTTAAAGATTCACTGGAAGGAGCTGAGTGATAACACTTGTTTTAGTCATAGGGACTATTATAATGTATACTCTAGTACTACAAACTTTTGAGCACCCCTTGGTTACTACATGTCCTTGAGTGCTTTCGTGGAGAGCCCATTCGTCTCCTCCTTTGAGATTCTATTGTCAGTAATAAAAGATCTCTTCTAGAAAGGTTTTGCTCAGATTTTCTAGGAATTAGTTCTCAATTGCCATTTTTTCCATTACTCTCTCAGCTGGTAAGTAATTGCTATGCTGGAAGTAGCTGCTATTCCAGCCTAGTAATTTGTCAGTTAACATCTGAATTTTGTGGTGGAGCAATTTACTGGACCTATATCTGTGGGATGCAGTGTTGGGAAGGCTAGGATTGGTTAAGTTCAGAATTCTGAGTCAGAACTGTGAAAAGTTTCTTTAAGGATTTCCTCTACCCCACTACCTGACACCATAGGTGGTCTGGGCAGAGGCAGTGACTGAACAATACAGTCATTGTTTGTCACAATACAGTTACTGTCTGAACAATATAGTCAGCCTCTCCCCTCACCTATAAAGAAGTTTTCAACGTAAGGTTACTGGACTACAAATGTTATATGCCCAAGAGCCTGGTTGGCCTAGGGAATAGGAGTCGAGTTCAAGACTGCAACTACCTTCAGTGTCTGAAGTAGACAAATCTTACATCAAGTCTCTTGTGTGTTGGGAAACTATGAGAATTGCCAGGTAATGCCTTTGTAATTATCCATGATCAGACCTAAATTACACAAAAGTAGTGTTGGCCTGAAGTTGGATTCTTCAGTGTATTCACATATACATATACCTTCTTACATACATGTCTACATACATATACATGTGCATAGAAACATGGATATATGTCATATTTAAATATGACCTATAAAGTCATATTTAGAATTCATGGCAAATCTTTGACACCTTAAATTTTAGTTCATTTTCTCAGAGCTTGTTCTTGTCTTCCCCCTTTTCATTTATGTATATTCTTTCTTCTACTGTGTGAATCCTGACTAATCCACAACAGAATTACTCAATTGTATCAGTATCATTATTATTTTTCAACTTTCGTTTTAGGTTCAGGTAGTATACATGTAGGTTTATTACATGAGTATGTTATGTATTGCTGGAGTTTGATGTACAAATGATTTTGTCACCAAGGTAGTGAGGATGGTACCCAATAGGTAGTTTTTCAGTCCTTACACTCTTCTTACCCTCCACTCTCAAGTAAGTCCTGGTGTCTATTTTTCCTCTCTTTGTGTCCATGTGTACTTAATGTTTAAGTGTACCCACTTATAAGAGAAAACGTGATATTTGGTTTTCTGTTCCCGTGTTAATTTCCTTAGGATAATGGCTCCCAGCCTTATCCATGTTGCTGCAAAGGATACAATCTTATTCTTTTTCATGGCCGTGTAGTATTCTGTGGTGCATATGTACTGCATTATTCAGTCCGCCATTGATGAGCAGGCATCTAGGTTGATTCTGTCTTTGCTACTGTGAATAGTGCTGTGATGAACATGCATATCCATGTGTCTTTATGATAGAATGATTTATATTCTTTTGGGGATATTCCAATAAAGGGAATGCTGGATCAAATGGTAGTTGTTAGGTCTTTGAGAAATTTCCAAACTGCTTTCCACAGTGGCTGAACTCATTTACATTCCCATCAGCACTGTGTGAGCCTTCCTTTTTCTCTACAACCTCACCCACAGCTCTTATTTCTGACTTTTTAGTAGTAGTCATTCTGACTGGTGTGAGATGGTATCTCATTGTGGTTTTGATTTGCATTTCTGTAATGATTAGTGATGCTAAGCATTTTTCATATGCTGTTGGCAGCATGTGTGTTTTCTTTTGAGAAGCATCTGCTTATGTCCTTTGCCCATTTTTTAAATGGGATTCTTTGGTTTTTGCTTGTTGATTGAGTTCCTTATAGATTCTAGATATTATACCTTTGTTAGATGCATAGTTTGAAAATATTTTCTCCTATTATGTAGGTTGTCTATTTGCTCTGTTGATAGTTTCTTTTGCTCTGCAGAGTTATTTAGATCTTATTTGTTATATTTTCCTTTTGTTGCAGTGGCTTTTGGCATCTTTCTCATGATATCTTTGCCAAGTCCTACATCCAGAATTATACTCCCTAGGTTAATTTCCATTATATTTTGGGGTTTTACATTTAAGTCTTTAATCATCTTGAGTTGATTTTCATATGTGGTGAAAGAAAGGGGTCCAATTTCAAACTACTGCATATGGCTAGCCTGTTATCCTAGCTCAACTTACTGAATAGAAAGTCCTTTTCTCATTGCTTGTTATTGCCAGCTTTGTCAAAGATCCAGTGGTTGTAGGTATGTGGCTTTATTTCTGAGTTATCTAACCTGTTTCATTGGTCTATGTTTATGTTTTTGTTCCACTATCATGCTGTTTTGTGGTATAGTTTGAAATTATGTAGTGTGCTGTCTTGGGCTTTGTTCTTTTCACTGAGGATGGCTTTGGCTATTTGGTCTCTTTATTGCTCCATATGAATTTTAGAATAGGTTTTTCTTACTCTGTAGAAAAAAGTTGTTAGTAGTTTGATAGGAATAGCATTGAATAAGTTGCTTTGAGTAGCATGGCAATTTTAGCAATATTGATTCTTCTTATCTGTGAGCAAAGAATGTTTTTCCACTTCTTTGTATCATCTCTGATTTCTTTTAGCAATGCTTTGTAATTCTCATTGTAGAGTGAGAATTCTTTCACCTTGCTGGTTAGCTATAATCCTAGATATTTCATTCTTTTTGTAGCTATTGTGAATAGGATTCCATTCTTGATTTTCCTATCAGCATAGACATTACTGACATATAGAAATGCTACTCATTTTTGTACACTTATTTTATATCCTGAAACTTTGCCGAAGTTTATCAGATCTTGGAGTATTTGGACAGATGCTATGGGATTTTCTACATATAGAATCATAGTATCTGTGAAGAGAGATAGCTTGAATTCCTCTCTTCCTAATTGGATGCCTTTTAGTTCTTTTTCTTGCCTGTGGCTCTGACTAGGACTTCCAGTATTATGTTGAATAGGAATGGTGAGAGTAGGCCTACTTGTCTTGTCTAAGTTCTTAAGGGAAATGCTTTGAGCTTCTGCTTGCTCAATATGATATTGGTTGTAGATTTGTCACAGCCCCTCAATCTCTTCTGGCTTGTAGGGTTTCTCCTTAAAGGTCTGCTGTTAGTCTAATGCTATGTGTGTTGGGGGTGTTAGGCGCGTCGCTCGTGTAAAGAGATCATCAGGCAGGCTTTGTGTGGGCAACGAGGCTTTTTATTTTGTGTTTGGGTGGGTGAAGTCCAAGGTAAAGGGGGTAGGAAAGGGGACTGGTTATATAGGTTGGGGCAAATGGTTAAAGGTGGTAATCTATCTTAGGGAGGGGAAGGGCATCACGGGATGCATGATCAGGGTCATCTATTACAAACAGATGGGATCATAAGGGTGGGGGTTATCAGTTGCAAGTAGAGGGGAGGGTACAGTAAATTACATAGTTATAGAGGAGGGGGTCTTGAGAAACACAATGTCCAGGGGGGAAATTTTCCCAAGGCTGAGCAGGGGAAAGAGCAATTAGTTGATGCAGGAACAAGTTGTTTCACTTCTCTTTGTGGCCATCTGGTTACTCCAGACTTTCTGGCTCCTGGGGACCATCCAGAGGTGTACATGTGGGTCACCAAGGCTATAATGGCCAGGCTTGGACTTGGAGGCCTGACAGGGGGTTCCCTTTGTTAAGTAATTTGCCCTGTCTTTCATGTTGACCTTGGATAATCTGATGACTATGTCTTAGGGATGATCATTTTATACAGCATCTTACAGGGGTTCTCTGAATTTCCAGATTTTGAATGTTGACCTCTCTAGCAAGGTTGGAGAAATTTTCATGGACAGTAGCTTTAAATATGTTTTTCAAGTTGTTTGCTCTCTCTCCCTTTCTTTCAGGGACTCCAGTGAGTCTCTTTATATAATCCCACATTTGATCTCTTTACATAATCCCACATTTTTAGAGGTTTTAAATTTTTAAAAATTATTTTCTTTATTTTTGTTTGATTGACTTAATTGTAAGAACCAGTCTTCAAGCTCTGAGATTCTTTTCTTAGCTTGGTTTATGCTACTGTTAATACTTCTAATTCTGTTATAAAATTCTTGTAGTGAATTTTTCAGCTCTGTCAGATCAATTTGTTTCTTTCTTAAAATGACTATTTTGCTTCTCATCTCTTGAGATAGTCTTATTGGATTACTTAGATTCCTTGGATTAGATTTAAACCATCTTCTCAGTCTCAGTGATCCTCATTGCCATCCAGATTTTGAATTCTTTGTCATTTCAGCCATTTGATTCTGGTTAAGAACCATTGCTGGGGAGCTAGTGTGGTGGTTTGGAGATAAGAAGACCCTCTGGGTTATAGAGTTGCCAGAGTTCTTGCACTGGTTCTCTCTTACCTGTTTTGGTGGCTATTTCTTTTAACTGTGGTATATTTTTAGTATAGTCAATTGATTTCTGAATGTTTTCAGAACACTGAGGCTTTGTGTAGGGTCTTTATTTGTAGCTGAATTCTTGCCCTTGTTTTCATAGGGAAGTATGTTAACAAAGTATTTTTATTGTTGTAGTTTTGAATACAAACAAATAGAGGACACTTATGCATAATGGCTGGTAAATAGGCTTTCATTGAGGCATGTGGCTCCTCTGCATTTCCTTGTGTTTGCAACCATGCTCCTTCTCAGTGCTCTGAGAGTGTGGGCGCCTCTTTCACTTCAGTGCCAGCCACAGGTCTTGGCTTGGCATTCCCAGGTTGTGTACTTCAGCCCTGGGGAAAACTCAGGCTTTTTGTTCTTTCCCCAGTTGGGGGCAGTAGGACTTGGCAGGGCCAATAGCATAGGTCCTGTCATTTGTCTTTGGGAGCTCCACCTTAAAGGCAGAGCACTGCCAATCAGAACAATCAGTCAATGGTGAGGTGGCTGTGTGAGGGGGCCCAAGCCAGGAAGCCCTGCCTGCTGAAGAGCCAGAGGAGTGGGGGCTCACTGGGAAGACAGTCTGGTCTTTTCTCTGAAGGTCATCCATGGTGTGCCAGAGGCTCAAGTAAAGAACTCAGGCTCTTTTTTCTTCCCCAACTTGTTGATAGCAAGGTGAGTACTGCTGCAGTAGCAATGGCAGAGGGGCTGGTTCCCAGTTACCTCTGGGAATTCCACCCCAGAGAAACACAGAGCTGCCACAGACTGAAGAGATCAGGCAGAAGTAGGGTGGCTGTGCTGAGGGTTAAGGCCAGGAGGCCCTGCCCAGTGAGGAATAGCAGGAGCTAGGACCTGCATGAAAAATAGTCTGGCTGTTTTTTGGTATGGCAGGTGTGGCATGCTGAAGACCTGAGATAGTCCTTGAGCTCTATATTGTCTCTGTAGCCTCAGAGCATGGGGACTGGGGAGACTGGCAGTGGCAAAAGCTGTGAGCCTGTTGTGTTATCTCTGGAAGCTCTAATCCAGAGAAATGCAGAGCTGCAGCCAGTGGAAGTACTCAGGTTGGGGGTGGGGGGATGGTTATGCTGGGGACTTAGGCTGGTGGGCTTTGCCTGGTAAGGTGTCCTAGAGGGGAAGCCTGCAGTCTGCCCACTCCTCAGTATCCTAAGATGCCCTATCCTCAGATGGGGCCCTTATTTTGGGGGCACATGGGAGATCCCTGGTTCCCTTGTTGGCAGAGCTATGGCAGATGGTCCCAGGGTGCTCAGGAACACAAAGCCCTTGGAACTCTACATGGGCCTGAACAGCGGCTCTGCTGAGACTCCATGAAGCTTTCTGTGTCATTCTGGGGGCCCCATGAAGTAGGGTTGGGCAGCATCTCTTGTGCCTAGGTTTGCAAGGGTTCATGGCATTGGTGTGTGTCCCCAGGGGCTCTCACACACTCACTTTTTTCTTTCCCATGGTAGGGAGCCTTCCTTGGCTCTGTGCCAATCCCAGGCAGGCAGCTGTCCTGCCTCACTCCTCTCGTTGATTAATCCCAATGTGGCCTCCTGGATGATCCAATTGAAGAGCCACTTGTCACTTATAAGTTTATAAGTTTACTTGCCACTCTGTCTCCTCTCCTGTGAAAGCAGTGAACACTGGCTGCTTCTGGTCAGCCGTCTTGGCATTAAAATCTAGATTGTATTATAGTTCCAAAATTATTTTAGAATTGCTTAGCACATGCTTCTAAAAAAACAAACCTACTGAAAATATTTTGTGATGTGTGTACAGTCTCTTCTTCACGCACTTGCCTATGTATCAGGGCATATGTTAAATATTGTACTGATGATTTACCTGTATGAGTTCTTTTTTCCCTTTTATGGGTTCACTAAGTTTGCTTTTAGTTTTAGTTTCTTCTTATCCTTTGTGATTTTATATTTTTTTTAATATATGGAACCTGAAACTGATTCTAAAAGTAAAAAATATACTAGGTATACTTAGAGAAGTTCCACTCCTTCCCTTTCCATCTTGGAGGTAATCAATGGTATTGTATTCTTATATCTCTCCTGTTTCATTTGGTAAAGCTAAGTATCTTTCTAATTTCCTTTCTTTTTTTTTTCGTATTTATCCTTCTTCCTTATCTAAAGGTGGCATACACGTTTTTCCTTTTTCAGATTTTTTTTTTGTTTTTACTTAACGTTATCTCCTGGAAATCTCTCCAGGTCAGTTTACAGAGATTTTTTTTCAATTGATTTTACAGCTCTATGTATAGCTGTTTGTACCATATTATTAATCATAATTTTCATTATACTAGAGTTCATAGCAGGCTTGTCCAAACCACCTTATTTTTGTTGTTGTTATGGTTCTGCTTTGTTTTGTTTTAGGCTTTTAGCAACCTAAAGCCATGGTTTTTAGTTTCTGTCTCTAGTGATAAGTGGAAAAGAGGAATGATGAAGGGCCTTTACTGGCCCAACCAGAAACAGTAACTAAGAATCCATAACTGTATTCTCCCCTTGGAGACCACTAGAACTTTCTAGTATATACATTGGCTTATTCAACCAATATCCAATGCTTGAACATTTATGTGGTTTTGAGTATTTTGTAATTACAAATAATTCCATAATGATAAACTTGTACATGTGCATTTTTATTGTTTTGTTTATGACATCTGTATGATCTATACAGTCTAAATACCCTAAGATAAACATAGTTTAACTATATATGATTCCTAGAAATGTTTATAAAATGACAAAGCATCAACATACAGCCATTAAAATTCTTTCAGCATTCTCTCATCAAATCTATCATTGTTATAATTTAGTTATAATTTAGTAGAAGTGAAGAGAATGCTCATGTAAATGTTTTATAAATTTGAAATATAGAAATTTCACAATAGATCCATTTTTTTAATTTAGTGGAGTAAATGTATTAAATGTATATTCTTTATATAGCTCATAATGAAGTAACAAATGAAGGGCTTGTATTTGAGCATCATGAATCAATGTCAAAAACTAAATTGCAAGTAAAGCAACAAGAAAATTCTGCAGAGCAACAACTCACCAGTAAGTATAAGCATTACGCATAACTTTAAATTATTTTAAATTAGTCACAGCAAAGATATTTTTCTTCAGTTTATGAATCTGTTTTTTATTATATATTTTATAGAAATTTTACATTGAATCTAAAATGTGAATATGATAAGATAACTAGCAAACAAAAAGCTAGAGTATTCGTTACTTTTGCTTAGTTTTTCTGCTTGTAACACATAGCCATGGTCATGTGCTTAATATTCACCAAGGACAATAAGAGGCCAGTAATTGTCTTTCAAAAAGTGTGTACCTTTTATCCAACTCTAGACAGGTCCAAAAGCCCAATTTATTCCACTGACCTGTTTGGTAAACTTCTTCAATCAGTGAACAGAAAGTTTGCTGAGACTTGTAACTCAAATGAAGATCAAAGGGGCCAATTTATTCATAACTTTACAAATATGGGAGAAAATGTCACTGCACATTGTAAATTTTAAATCTATGGCTTTCAAATAGATTTATTTTTAATTTAGTGAACTAAACACATCTCTTTCTGTAGCTCATGATAAAGAACTAGATGAAAATCTTATACTCAGGCATCAAGACTCTGTGTCAAAATCAGAAATGCAAGTGAAGGAACAAAGAACTCTCAAAGGGCAAAGAATTACTAGTAAGTATAGAGAGTATAGTTAACTTTAAATTATTTAAAAGTAAGTTCATCCGAAGGTATTTTTGCTTCGGTTCCCAAATTTTTATACTTTGACTAAAATGTGAACTTATTCTCTAAAATTATTAGAGAAGAAAGGGAAAAATATTGATATGCTTTGGTTGATATTTCTGGCTCTAAGATTATTTCATGACCACAGGACACACATACCCCCAAAGGCTTTATAACAAATGTATACTTGTCTTTCTAGTGTTATGTGCCGTTCAGCCAACTCAAAAGTATTTATGGGCCCAACAACTTAATGAGCACCTCTGACCTGTGACCTTCTGCCATAGGCACCAATCAGCAAAGATAGTCCTAAGATCTGTAACTCAGAATAGCAAATGGGGATCATAAGAACCTAGGGGAAGATAACCTAGGATACCTATTTAAGGGCCTCTAGAACATCCTTTTGGTCATGGCTCCACTGAAATGAAACAGACTTTCTGGTAACCCCGTACATGAATTAATGTCATCAACGATCTCACAGAGGGAAAATGAGAATGTATTTATCCAAACAATTTCATTAACTGCTGGACTTTTTTTTTTTTTTTAACAAACAATTTCATAACTGCTGGACTTCAGTCTTGCCCATACTGAAGTGCAGTGGCCCAATCTGGGCTCACTGCAACCTCTGTCTCCCATGCTCAAGCCTCAGTCTCCTAAGTAGCTGAGCTTACAGGCATGTGACATTACACTCGGCTAATTTTTGTATTTTTAGTAGAGATGGGGTTTCACCATGTTGGTCATGCTGATCTCAAACTCCTGACCCCAAATAATCCATCCCAAAGTGCTGGGATTGCATGTGTGAGCCATTGTTCCCACCCTGGGCTTGTTTTTGTTAGACTAGAAAGGGTCAAAGCTTGGTGGTCTCTTCTGGAATGAGATGTCACCCCTTAGAAATAAATCCTAAGCATTTTCATCCAGATACTAGGTAACCGTATCTTGTCTGAACTAATTGCCCTGCTAAGAGGCACTGGTGGGTCATTAGAGCAACCAGTCCTTTTGGGTGATGTCCTTGCTTGAGTCCACTTAAACAATATAATCAATATAATGAAAGGCTAGTCCTCCCTTGGGACCAGTTTATTTAGAGGTCATTATGCATTGATGACAGTTTTAGAGCAGTTTGGTAGCCTTGTGGAAGGAAATCAGTTATGTTTTCCAACTTATTCTATATAAGATTAAACTGAACATCTAAGTGAAAAAAAGATGTGGAAAGGCATTTGAGATGTCACTTGTTGCAAACCAAGTTCCCTTTTGGAAAATACCCTGAATGACAACTATAGACTCATGTATCTTTGGTGCCCAGAGCTGTAATATAGCATTCAACCAGCAAAATCATTTGAGTCATTATGCACCTGAGGCTGTGTACAAGATCTACTTATTGAATAAAGAAAGAGTCTCATGGAGAACTTTTGCTTCATTAAGCTCAACAAACAAAAACAGCCATTTCTTTTTCATCCTAGGAAGCTATTTTGGAAAACAAAGGTGCTAGGTGCTATTAATCTGGATATTTACACTCTTCCACATGCCCCACTAAAATGACCTTAAATGCCGAAGTTCCCATCAGGGATTGGGATGAATGCAAGTGGGGGTTCACATAGAAAATACATTTATACCAACAATACGTTTGGTGGGGGAAGGGAATACAATAGAGTTTTGTAGTTGTCCAAAAGGATATTCTCATGGTAGTGTTTGACCAAGGGTCCTATTGGTGGTGATCTCAGATGCAAGTCCAGAGAGCATTACTTCTTTTCCCTAGAAGTTGTGGGGATCACAGCCACCTGTGCACCAGTATCCTAATGGCCCTAGAAATGCAGTTTCCTCCCACCTTCCCTTTAAATTCTAGCCTTACCATACATTCTCAGATTGCCTCTGGTGATAGAGGGATCTTGGCCTAACTCTTAATTTTTATTTTTGAAAGCACCAAGTTTGAGCAGAAGTAATGGAGGGTTCTCTGACTTATTTCAATGTCACTTGGAGGTGCAGAGGGAAGAGTACTTTTATTAGTCATGGGGATCATCACAGTCTGGATTTAGTGGGGCTGTGTGTTGGGACCCATGGCCCACTACCTGGCCAGGAAATCCTTGGTGAAAAGTCCATCAGTGTCCTACTTCAGACTCCATCGTTGATTAACTAGACTCAGATCTTCCTTGGGGAGAGCCCTTAACTAGATCATCCAGAAATAGGTGACAAATTACCATTTTTAGGTTATCCTGCTCACTGGTCACACATTGCTATCTTGGTGGTAGATGTTTTTTCTGTGCCCAGAAATTTGTCAATTAAGATCTGGATTCTGCCACAAATTAATCGAAATTACCTTGTAAGGAAGTTTAATTGAGCTAGGTAACTAGTGAAGGTGGCTATGAAATGACAATAGAGGTCTGAGTCTGGCCAAATCTTGTCATTACTGTCCTCACTCCATCAGTGACCTTAGAGACAGCAGAGTGGCTCAAGGGCCCATTATAGCCTCTGCAGCTGATGGCTCAAACTTGTTTTTCAGTAGCAGGAGCTCAGCATGGGTGGCAATCCTGTCAGAGACAAAAAAATGCCCAACTGAGGAAGGAGAGGGTTTCAGATGTTTACATCATTGGTCCCCCTTCCTCCACTTCCTTAGGCAATATGGACCCTGTCAAAGCTCTCTGAAGGAGGCATTCTGTAGTGATAAGCCCCACAATATGCCCCTCTCACTCGCTAAGTTACACAAGACTCTCCCCTTTATTGTGAAGGCACACACTACCCACATCCCTTAGTTGCTGGGCAAAATGATCATCAGGACTCTACATTGTTTTCATTAAAGCATGAGTCTCAATAACTGACTGCATTGCAGGCTGTCCACCAGTTTTAGGGGAATGCCTATGGCTAAGAATAGTTAGTAGGTGCAAGTCAGTATGCAGTCTCTCCAACTTTTTTGAGCTTATTAACTTAGGACCATGAGCAGTAACCACAAAAATTGCTTCCCTAGCTTTCTCAGAGCCCATCTGCTGGATTTTTTCATTTGACTCATTGGAAATCTTGGTATGTGAATCAGAGGATAAGAAGACTATTGTTCCCTGTCAGAATTGAAAAGCTCCTCTAAACAATACATTAGCATTTTAGAAAACCCAGTGGTGTCTGCTGTCACATTCTGAAACATGGTTGATTGACATGACTGGCAGAGTGCCCTGTGGGATGCTGAGTCCCTTGCAAATGATCCAGTACCAACCCCATACCCCTTCCACTGAGAGTGTCCTACAGGCTCACTAGTACTACCAAAGTGTTCCTTCCAGAAAGGCTTTGTGCTTCATTGGTCACCCTGCTCTTCATGATAGTTTGTCAGAAAGAGAAATGCCAGTTTTTGAGTTGGTCTGTTAAGATAACACGCCAAACTCAAAGTAACAATTAACTTCATGCACTTACTGGCATATTAAGCCATAGCCTAGACAGAGGCAGGTCCCCAGCTTTTACCAGTGTCCCATTTTTACCCCATAGAACAGCAAGCACTTAGCAAGGGTCAGATGCATCAGTGTAGACTGTGTGAGTGGTCATGGGTTGGGGTTGTCTCATAGTGGAGGGAGCTGCAAACAAGAAGCTATTTTCCTCATCCTGAGGCTGAGTTAGCTGGAGCTCTGAATCACATGAATACTTTTAGTTGTTTGCTCCCTGTTCTAAATCCTCTCAAATTGAGTTAGAATTGGTTAACACATATTAGAACAACAAACCAACTAAAAAGATTTCATGATTTGTTTGCACTCCACCTCCACCTCTCATGTCCAATAGTGAGGGTTTTTATGTCAAATACTATATTGATGAGTTATTGCTTTTATTTTTTCTTCAATAATTTCATTATTTCCTTTTAGTTTTAATCCCACCTTCTTTTTCTTGTTGATTTACCTTTATTTTTGAAATCTGTAAAAGTTGAATCTTTTATTTTTGAAATCTGAAGTAGGACACGGACCTATTTTCAAAAGCAAAAAAATATGCAAATATTATACTTAGAGGAGTCTATTTTTCCCCAGTCCTCCCCCCTCATTTTGTAGGTAACCAACAATATTGTTTCTGATATCTTTCCTCTGCTTCTTTTTGTAAAGATAGCTATCTTTCCATTTCCTTCTCTATTTTTTTCTCATTTCTTTGTCTTCCTTTCCCAAAGATGGCATTCAAGTTTTCCCCTTTGTAGATATTTTTTTCCTTCACATTATTCTTTGAAATCCCTTCAAGTCAATTTATAGACATGTTTAATTTGTTTTACAGTTACAGATGTTTGTAGCACATTATTTACCATATGTACTACCGTAGTGTGTAGCACAACACATCCTTGAATAACATCATTTTATTCAATGTTGTTTGATTATAATGTTAATGAGAAAAAAAATGGATTCCTATCCAAGCACATAGTCTGGAGTTGACACATTCTCCCTGTGTCTGCCTGAATTTTTTCCAGGTGCTCCAATTTTCTCCCACATTCCAAAGATATGTATGTTAGATAAATTGGTGTGTCTAAATAGTCCCTGTCTGAGTGAGTTTGGGTGTGTCTGAGTGGGCCCTGAGTGAGTGTGGGTATATGTCTGAGTGCACCCATTCTGTCGAGGGCTCATTCCCACCTTGTGCTCTGAGCTGCTAGGATAGCTTCCAACCACCTGCAACCCTTCACTGGAACAAGTGGGTTGGAAAACGAATGAATGAATGAATACAAATTATTGTAAAATAAATATTCATAAAATAGACAATAATTATACAAATGCATGATAACAAACAATGCAGTACAAAAGCACTCTGTAAGCCACATTTTGTGATTGTTTTTAAATTGCATGATGGGAGGAGGTATTCCTTATAATTTTGCCTTGCTTTTGATTTATTCTTTTGAATAAATCAAAGAATTTGTTCCTTGACTTAACTCACCACCACTATGACAAGCATCACTCACTGATTAATCACAAATTTGGTAAATAATTACCTTACTTGTTTTTATTATTTTTTCTTAATCCTATGTATAGCTCACATTTGTTTTAGTGTTTAATATTAGAAGTGTTTTGGGTCTTTATTTAGAAGTTTGTGATGTTTATGTTACAAAAAATACACTGTAGGAACTTAACTCTTGTTTATATCAATTGGCCTATGGTAAAATGGGTTTCATTATATGTCATTTTGCTTAAGGTCATAGTTTCCAAGAGTTTATCAATGTCATTAAGTGAGGACTTACAGTATTTTATTCATTATGTGGTTTTAATATTTTGCAATTACATATGTGATATAATAACATTTACATGTGTATTTTAATTTTTATTTCTATAAATATGTATTAACTAAAGTATAAATAACCTAAGGAAACTAATGACTAATATATATTAGATGCCTAGAAATGTTATGAAATAATGAGCTTCAACATGCAGCCATTAAAAATGTTCTAATAGTATTCATGTCACATCTGGATTTACGATAATTTACTTACAAATTTGTCAAAATGAGAAAATTTTGCTACACAACGATAAGTTTGACATCTAGAGATTTAACAGTAGGTCTGTTTTTCCATTAAGAGACTAAATGCATTCTCCTTTTGTAGCTCATGATGAAGAACCAGGCAAAAATCTTGTGCTTGAGCATCAAGATTCAGTGTCAAAACTTGAAATGCAACTAAAAAAACCAAAACAACTTCCTAGAGAGAAAAGACATAGTAGTAAGTATAATAATTATAGGTAACTTTAAATTTAAAAAATTAATCTCATTAGATCTTTTTTCTTTGGTTCATGACTATGTAGTTGAGCATATAGTTTATAGAAGTTTAAGGTGTGAATACCTTAAAATAACTAGGGAACAAAAGCCATATAATATTTGGCTGGAATTTCCAGTCTTGAGACTATTTTATGGCATGCTTATGTGCTTGGTGACCACCAGTCAATCTGTCAAAGGGTGTTTATTTTCAGCCAACTGTAGGATATTATGGGTCCAACTGTTCAACAGGAACCTTGGGATATGTGGCAGTATCCTTCTATCATAAACTCTTATTGGCAAACAGAGAGGTTGCTGAGATGTGTAACTCAAATGGCAAGATGTATCAGAGAAGGCAAGGGGAAAAACAACCTATGTGGTCATTGGAGGGTCTTCAGAGCATCCTATCTTTAGGCAGCACCTAAGGGTAGAAGTCTTCTTGGTAACCTGATAGATGGTTTCATGAAGATACCCATGAATGGAATGTGAGAGCACCAGTCTAGGCTTTCCTTTTATTTGCTGGGGCTGGGAGTGACTAAAGCTTGGCAATTGTCTCCTCTGGAGTGAAACATACTGTCTCTTCCCAGTTTATTTACAGGAATTTCACATGGGTCATAGGTCCTTATACCTTGTCTGTATTAATGGCTCAGCCATGTTGCCACCTGTAGGTCAGCATGGCATCTAGCCCTTGGTGGGTAGTGTTTTTGTCTGGGCCTGGTGGAGGATGTGATGAATATAGTGGAAGGCTAGTACTTCATCTGGGAGTGGAAGGAAGGAAGCCTTGAAGAAGGACATTAAAAGTGTAATGCAGCCCATTTAATGTAAGACAGACTGATCTTGATCATCTTTGTGGACGAGAATGCCAAAAAGGGCATTTACAATGTCAATTGCCTTATAACTATTTCCCTCAGCTTGGGTAGTGCCTCTATGATAGTCATAATGCCAAGTAACACCAGTGCCAAAGACAGAACTATGGGATTGAGCCACCAATAGTCAATTAAGTTTCCAGGTAAGCAATGCCTTAAGCAAAGGCCAGATGGTGAACTTTGGCTTCCTTAAGCACAGAAATGAAGACTTTTTTTTAATCCCCAAGACAGTTGATAGTGTTTTTAAGAGACAAAGACACTAGGTTATAGTAGTCTGGCAGGTTTAGTCTTCCATATTCCCCACTAAAATGGTCCTAATTGTAACAATTCCCCTCAGGGATGGGGGTAAATACAATCAGGAGTAGACATAGACAGTACCTCATAACAATAACCCATTCAGTAATGGGTGCCATAATAATGGAAGTATATAGTGGCTTGAAGAGAACTACCTGTAGTCAGATCAGGATTTTGGTGGTGGTGGCTTCTAACTGAAAATCAGAGAACATTATCTATTTTCGCCTAATTCTCATGCCAGGGATTTTGGGGATCACAGTCACCTGTGCACTATTATGCAAAAGGCCAAGAAATAAAATTTTCCATGTTCACTTTGAACTTTAACTTTAACATAGGGCCTCCATTCCTCACCAGGGACATAGGGGCATTGGCCATGTCATAGTCTTGTTTTTTTTTTGCCAAGATTTGAGTAGAAACTGGCAGGGTACTCTAATTCATTTCAAAATTCACTGGGAGAAGAGGAAAACAGCATTTGTATTATTCATAGGGGCCAGCACTGGGCAGACCCTAGGAGGCTGCCATTGAGCCCATGATGGCACACTATGAGTTCATGAGTTCCCTGGTGAAGAGCCCATTAATCTCCTTTTGTGAGTCCTTATTGTTGGGTAACCAAACCCAGAGATCTCTTTGGTGAGGCCCTTACTGAGATCATTGAGGAGTGTGTGCCCAGTGACTATTTTTATGTTGCTGTCTCTCATGGAGTCTCTGCTTTTTTATAGCAGTTGCTTTTTCCATGCTGAGGAATTTGTCATGTTTAGACTGTTGCTTGCACTATCACAGTAAGTGAATAAAATTATGATCTAGATCAGTGGTCCTCAACCTTTTTGGCACCAGAGAAAGTGAACAAAATTTGAACAAAAATTGTTTCATGGAAGACAGTTTTTCTATGGACCAGGGCCAAGGTGGAGGATGGCTTGGGATGATTCAAGTGCATTACATTTATTTTACATATTTGTATTATTATTTATGTTTATATTATTACTTTGTAATATGTAATGAAATAATTATACAACTCACTATAATGTAGAATTAGTGGGAGCCCTGAGTTTGTTTTCCTGCAACTAGACAGTCCCATGTAAGGCTGATGGAAGACCGTGACAGATCATCAGGCATTAATTCTCATAAAGAAAACACAACCTAGATCTTTCACATGTGCAGTTCACAACAGGGTCTGTGTTCCTATGAAAATCTAATGCCACTGCTGATCTGACATGAGGCAGAGCTCAGGAAGTAATTAATGCGAGTGATGGGGAGCAGCTGAAAATACAGAGGAATCTTCACTTGCCCAGTGCTCATCTACTGCTGTGTGACCTCTTTCCTAACAGACTAAAGACCAGTACTGGTTCGTGGCCTTGGGGTTGGGGACACTGATCTAGATTATTTCGCTGACCAGTTTGCCTAACCTTAGAGGTTTAGTTTTAATTTGGCTCCATAACCAGTAGGAGTGACACTAATAAATCTGAGTCTTGTTAAAAATCTTATCATTGACTGTTCTCACTCTCATCATTGATTGCTCTCACTCTCAAGCAAGAGACCAAGAGACTACCAGTATGGTTTATAGGGCTGTATAGCCCCTGCAACCATGGTCTAAAAAAGTATTTTAGTCATAGGGAAGATAGCATGGGTGTGCCAAAGTTGTCAGAACCCAAATTGAACCCAGTTGAAAAAGAAGGGCTTGGGTGTTCCCTTCTCATTCTCCCACTTTGCTTATCCTCCTTGAGCAAAACATCTGCTGTCATGACACTCTAACGGATGGGTTCTAGAGTGACACAAACCACAAGGTACCACTAAGTTAGTTTAACAAGATTTTTTTTCACCATGCAGGCAAACAGCCCGTGCCCCTAAGGTCTTCTAAGTCACAAAGGAAAGCAATCCCAAAGGGCTCTCCATTCTTTCTATTTAAACCATGATTCTCAATCCCTTGCTGGGTCATAGGCTGTCTGTCATTGCCTGATACCTCTCTGGAACTAACAGCAGTTATTGGTGCAAATTGGCTCACAGGTTCTCTGAAAACTTTCAGTCTCATCTCCGGGGACAATAGCAGTGGCCAAGGAAATGCTTCTCTAGCTTTCTTAGAGGTGCTCTGTTGGATCTCTAATTTGACCTACCATGCATCTTGGCCTGAGAGTCTAGGGCTAAAGAGAAGGACCATTGGTGTCCCTTAGAACCCAAAAGCTATGTAAATAATCTGATAGCACTCTCTGAGAGTGCCCCATGATGTTAGACAGAATTTTCTAAGACCCACTGATAGGGCTGGCAGAGTGCACCATGGGACAGACTCTTGCAAATGATCCACTAGTATCCTCTAAGAGGTCTCATGAACTCTAGCATCTCCCACAAATGTCCTGGGGATCTGCATGCTTTTTGCTTTTTCAGAAAGACATTGTGTTTAATTGCCCATCCTGCTCACAGCCATTTGTCACCAAGAGAGCTGCCAAGTGTGAAGGTGATCAATTAAGAGAGCAAGCCAAGTTGAAAGTAACAAGCCTTTATTCACTTACTGCAACAACATAAACAAGAGTCTAAACATGAAAGGTCACTGACTTTATCAATGCTTCATTTTCCCACAAAATGACATTGGACAAGGATAGGATGTATCGGCACAGATGGGAGGGGAACTTCTTACTGTATGCACAGCCATGTGTACTGTATCATTTACCATATATATTCATGCACACATAGATACACATAACTATATACCACAATTGATATTATATCATTGTTTGTAGTATACATGTACATGTATATATACCTATGTGTGTGTGTATATATCTGTTAATTCAATCAGTCTTCTATGCTTGAAAATATCAATGGATTTGCATACTTTGCAATTACAAATAACACTGTAATGAATGACCTTGAACATATGCATTTTCATTGTTTGGTCTATGATTATGTATTAACCTAAGATATAGATAAGGAAAGTAGAAATTAATATAAAACACATTTACTACCTAGGAATATTTATGAAATAATAATACATCTTCAACACACATTGAAATTTTCCTTACCATTTTCATGTCAGATCTAGCATTAAGGTAGTTTACTTATAACTTTATAAGATGAGAGAAAATGTTGCTTCCACTTGTTATGAATTTGAAATCTAAGATTTCATAGTAAAATTTTTTGTCTGGTAAGGGACTAAATTTCTGTCTTAACATAGCTCATGATGAAGAATATGGTGAAAATCCTATGCTTAAAAATCAAGATTCAGTGTCAAAAATCCAGGTGCAATTGGAGAAAGAAGAAACTTCTGGAGAAGGACATAGCAGTAAGTATAATGATGATAACTATTTTATATTATTTTAAATTAATCTCAAAAGAACTTTTTTCTTTGGTTCATACTTATGTATTAAAGTACATATTTTATAGAAAACTTATATTCTAAAGTGTTAAGTACATATATTTTATAGATTTATACTCTAAACTCTAACATAACTCAAGAACAAAAACAAAGATATTGATATGTTTTGGTCAGAATTTCTTGTCATAATATTATGCAGCTTAGTGTATGCTGTCAGTGTCCATCTCAGGACAATAACAGGCCAATAATTGTCTCATGAAAGATGGGTGCCTTTCAGCTGACTCTGGCCATCTATGGGCACCTCTGATCTGTGGTAGTTCCAATCAGGAGGCAGAGGTATTGCTGAGACCTGTAACTGAAGCAACAAATGGAAATCAGATAGGTTCTGTAAAAGGGCGGCCAGGGTGGCCAATAGAAGGATTTCTAGGGTATCATCTTGGTCAGAATCCCACTCAAAGGTAGTAGTCTTTATGGTAACCTGATAGAGGTTGCTGTCCAGTCTCTGTGGCTTGAATGTGAGCTTGGCAGCAAATGAATGGTCCCACTGATTGCTCATATTATTTTTACTTTTGGAGTCAAGGCTGGCCAAAAGCATGACAGTCATCATCTTTGGAATGGAACACCATAGCCCTTACAAATTACCCTGGAATTTTACTTGGGCTTTAGGTCCTTGTGCCTTGTCCAGTGATACTGGCACAGTACATGCTGCATGCAGGTGAACAGAGCATCTGATTCCTATTGGGTAGTGTCCTTGTCTGCACGTGACTTTAGGAGGCTGCCTAGAATGATTTAATAAACAGCGTGGAAGGTTAATGCCTCTTCCAGGAGTAGAACTTTGTCCAGGTTGTAACCTATGCATTGATTACAGATAGCTGGGGAACTTTGGAAGCCTTCTGGAAAGATAGTAGTGGTGTATTGCAACCTATCCTACATAAGGCTAACTATTCCTGATCATCCTCATGGAGAGGAATGCTGAAAAGATACTTGTTTTGTCAATTGGTACATATCAAGTTCCTTCATCCTGAACAACAGCCTTTGTAACTGTCACAATGTCAGGTACTGCTGGTGCCAAAGGCAGCACTTACGTTTTTTAGAGCCCCTATCAGTATAGGGTTTAGGCACCTGAGGTCTTTCACATAGGTCAGATGGGTCTATTGAATGTAGAAATAGTGTACAAATAATTAGCCTCTTAAAGCTCAGCATTGAGGGAAATTATTCCCTTTTTTATCCCCAGAGTGTTAATAATGGTTTTGGTAGACATTGGTACTAGGTGCCAGTAGTTTAGCAGGTCATGATCTTCCACATATCCCACAAAAATATCTGGACTGCAACAAATTCCATCAGGAGGTGGGTGTAAATGCTAGTGTTGGTTCATATAGAAAATATATTTAACCAGTAATATATTCACTAGTAGAGGCCATGACAATACGGGTTTGTAGTGGTCCAAAGGGCACCCATAGTTGGTTTAGAAAGAGGTCCTGTTGGTGGTGACCTAAGATTAAAAACTAGAAAGAATTATTTTCCCTCCTCATCCTCATGTCAGGGATTGTGGAGATCACAGTAATTTGTTAACCAGTAACCAAAAGGCCCAAGAAATGTCACTATTTTTCCACCCCCACTTCAAAGTTTGACCTAGATGATAGGTCAGACTTCTTTCAGGAGTGGAACTTTGTCCAGGTTGTAACCTATGCATTGATTAGCTGGGGAATTTTGGAAGCTGGGTCCTCAGGTCCCCACTGGGGACATAGAGACCTTGTACTAGCCCCTAGTCATGTTCATTTATGAAAGATAAGAGACCTGGGTAAAAATAGAAAGGGTCTGTGTGTTAGACCCTACAGTGTGTCCCTCTAAATTTCATAAGATTGCTTTCTTCATCAAGGATGCAAACTACTCAAGTCTCAAGATTGACTGAGAGAGTTAGAGAAAATTGCACTCATACTGTTCATAATGGACATCACCATATGGACCGTAGCACCTGGTAGCTCACTATGTTTTGGAGAGCCCATCAGTAATACTCCTTTGAGACCCTGTTATCTGGAGACCAATCTCATAGATCTCTAGAAGACCATCACATGGATTGAGCAGCAGAGGGTACTTGATTGCCATTTTTATACCACTCTGTTGGCCAGTGTTTGCTATGTGGGCAGCAGCCATGTTTTCCATGCTGAAAATTTACCAGTTAACATCTGGACCATATCTGATTGATATGATCTTATGAGCTGGTTTGATCACCAGCAGAATTGAATCAGATGAACCTAGAAATCTGAGTTTGGTCAACAATCTTATCATCTGTTGTTTTTGTTCTCATTGTGCTACCAAGGGACTACCAGGGTGACTGGCCAGGATACTGTAAGAAGCCCTTTGTTGGTTATCTAAGTTGAATCACTATGGGAGCTTGGATGGAAAACTAGGGGCTATATTCCCAGGTAAGACGGCTGAATAGGAATAGCTCCAGTCTGCAGCTCCCAGCAAGACCAATGCAGAAGGCAGGTAATTTCTGCATTTCCAATTGAGGTACCCAGTTCATCTCACTGGGACTGGTTAGACAATAGGTGCAGCTCACAGAAGGTGAGCAGAAGCAGGTAAGGTATCACCTCACCCAGGAAGCTTAAGGGGTCAGGGAATTCCCTCCCCTAGCTAAAGGAAGCCATGAGGGACTGTGCCATCAGGGACAGTGCTATCTGGCTAAGATACTATGCTTTTCTCATGGTCTTGGCAACCTGCAGACTAGGAGATTCCCTCTGGTGCCTACACCCCCAGGGACTTGGGTTCCAAGCACAGAACTGGGCAGCTGTTTAGGCAGACACTGAGTTAGCTGCAGTAGGTTTTTTTTTTTTTTAATTGAGTTTTGCTCTTGTCACCCAGGCTGGAGTGCAGTGGTACAATGTTGACTCACTGCAACTTCCACCTTCCAAGTTTAAGTGATTCTTCTGCCTCAGCCTCCTGAGTAGCTGAGATTACAAGTACAAACCCCACACCCAACATATTTTTGTATTTTTAGTAGAGGTGGGTTCCACCATGTTGGCCAGGCTGGTCTCAAACTCCTGACCTTGTGAAGCACCCACCTCAGCCTCCCAAAGTGCTGGGATTACAGACATGAACCACCGTGCCTGGCTAACTACAGGAGTTTTTTTGTACCCTAGTGGCATGTGGAACAGCAGCAAGACAGAACTATTCATTGCCCAGGAAGGGGGCTAAAGCCAGGGAGCCTAGTGATCTTGCTCCGTGGATCCTACCCTCATGGAGCCCAACAAGCTAAGATCCACTGGCTTGAAATTCTTGCTGCCAGAACAGCAGCCTGAAGTCAACCTGGGATACTCGAGCTTGCTGTGGGGGAGGGGCATCTATTACTGAGGCTTGAGTAGGCAGTTTTCCCCTCACTATATAAACAAAGCCACCAGGAAGTTCAAACTGGGTGCAGAACCCACCGCAGCACGGCAAAGCCATTGTAGCCAGGCTGCCTCTCCAGATTCCTCCTCTCTGGACAGGACATTTCTGAAAGAAAGGCAGCAGCCCCATGAGGGGCTTATAGATAAAATTTCCATCTCCTGGGACAGACCACCTGGGGGAAGGGGCAGCTGTGGGCACAGCTTCAGCAGACTTAAACATTTCTCCCTGCTGGGTCTGGAGAGAGTAGCAGATCTCCCAGCACAGTACTTGAGCTCTGCTAAGGGCTTGAGGACCCACTGCCTCCTCAAGTGGGTCCCTGACGCCCATGCCTCCTGATGGGGAGACACGTCCTACAGGAGAGCTCCAGTTGGCATCTGGTAGGTGCCCCTCTGGGATGAAGCTTCCAGAGTAAAAAGCAGGCAGCAATCTTGGCTGTTCTGCAGCCTCTGCTGGTGATACCCAGGTAAACCAGATCTGGAATGGACCTCCAGCAAATATCGGCAGACCTGCAGAAGAGGGGCTGGTTAGAAGGAAAACAAACAGAAAGCAATAGCATCAACATCACCAAAAAGGATGCCTGTGCAAAATACCCCATCCAAAGGTCACCAATGTCAAAGACCAAATGTAGATAAATACACGAAGATGAGGAAAAAACAGTGCAAAAAGGCTGAAAATTACAAAAACCACAACACCTCTTCTCCTCCAAAGGATTACAACTCCTTGCCAGCAAGGGAACAAAACTGGATGAAGAATGGATTTGACAAACTGACAGAAGTAGGCTTCAGAAAGTGGGTGGTAACAAACTCCTTGGAGCTAAAGGAGCATGTTCTAACCCAATGCAAGGAAGCTAAAAACCTTGATAAAAGGTTATAGGAACTGCTAACTAGAAAAACCCGTGTAGAGAAGAAAAATGACCTGATGGAGCTGAAAAACACAGCACAAGAACTTCGTGAAGCATACACAAGCATGGATAGTGGAATCAATCAAGCAGAAGTAAGGATATCAGAGATTGAATATCAACTTAATGAAATAAAGCACAAAGACAATATTAGAGAAAACAGAATGAAAAGGAATGAACAAAGACTCCAAGAAATATGGGACTATGTGAAAAGACCAAACTTAATGATTCATTGGTATACCTGAAAGAGACAGAATGGAATCAGGCTGGAAAACACTCTTCAGGGTATTATCCAGGAAAACTTCCCCAACCTTAGCAAGAGGGCCAACATTCAAATTCAGATGATACAGAGAACACCACAAAGATGCTCCTTGAGAAGAGCAACCCCAAGACACTAATTGTCAGATTCACCAAGGTTGAAACAAAGGAAAAAATGTTAAGGGCAGCCAGAGAAAAAGGTCAGGTTACCCACAAAGGGAAACCATCAGACTAATATTGGATCTCTCAGCAGAAACCCTATAGGCCAGAAGAGAGTGGAGGCCAATATTCAACATTCTTAAAGAAAAAAATTTTCAACCCAGAATTTCATCTCCAGCCAAAATAAGCTTTATAAATAAAAGAGAAATAAAATCCTTTACAGACAAGGAAATGCTGAGGGATTTTGTCACCACCAGGCCTGCCTTCCAAGAGCTCCTGAAGCACTAAATGTGGAAAGGAACAACCAGTACCAGCCACTGCAAAAGCATACCAAAATATAATGACCAATGACACTCTGAAGAAACTGTATCAACTAATGTGCAAAATAACCAACTAGCATCTAGGATCAAATTCACACATAATAATATTAACCTTAAATATAAATGAGCTAAATGCCCCAATTAAAGGGCACAGATGGGAAAATTGGATAAAGAGCACCTATTGGTGTGCTGTATTCAGGAGACCCATCTCATATGCAAAGATACACATAGGCTCAAAATAAAGGGATGCAGAAAGATTTACCAAACAAATGGAAAGCAAAAAAAAAAAAAAAAAAAGCAGGGTTGCAATTCTAGTCTCTGATAAAACAGACTTTAAGCCAACAAAGATCAAAATACACAAGGGTATTGTGTATAATGGTAAAGAGATCAATGCAACAAGAAGAACTAACTAACCTAAATATATATGCATCCACTACAGGAGCACCCAGATTCATAAAGCAAGTTCTTAGAGACCTGCAAAGAGACTTAGAATACCACATGATAATAGTGGGAGATTTTAACACCCACTGTCAATATTAGACAGTTCAATAAGACAGAAAATTAGTGAGGATATTCAGGACTTGAACTCAGTTCTGGACCAAGCAGACCTAATAGACATCTTCAGAACTTCCACCTCAAATCAACAGAATATACATTCTTCTCAGCACCAACATTGCACTTATTCCCAAATTGCCCATATAATTGGAAGTAAAACACTCCTCAGCAAATGAAAATGAATGGAAATCATAACAAAGTCTCTCAGACCACGGTACAATCAAATTAGAACTCAGGATTAAGAAATTCACTCAAAATCACACAACTACATGGAAACTGAACAACCTACTTCTGAATGACTACTGGGTAAATAATGAAATTAAGACAGAAATAAATAAGTTATTTGAAACCAGTGAGAACAAAAAAACACAATGTAATAGGATCCCTGGGACCCAGCCAAGCAGTGTTTAGAGGGAAATTTATAGCACTAAATGCCCACATGAGGAAGTGGGAAAGATCTAAAATCGACACCCTAACATCACAATTAAAAGAGCTATTCAAGCAAGAGCAAACAAATTCAAAAAGTAGCAGAAGACAAGGAATAACTAAGATCAGAGCAGAACTGAAGGAGTTAGAGACATGAAAAATCTTTCAAAAAAATCAATGAATTGAGTTTTTTTAAAAGATTAACAAAATAAACTGCTAGCCAGACTAATTAGGAAGAAAATGGAGAACAATCAAATCAACACAATAAAAAATGATAAAAGGAATATCACTACTGATCCCACAGAAATACAAACTACCATCAGAGAATACTATAAACACCTCTACACAAATAAACTAGAAAATGTAGAAGAAATGGAGAAATTCCTGGACACCTACACCCTCCAAAGACTAAACCAGGAAGAAGTCGAATTCCTGAACAGATCAATAATAAGTTCTGAAATTGAGGTAGGAATTAATAGTTTACCAATCAAAAAATGGCAGGACCAGACAGATCACAGCCAAATTCTACCAGAGGTACAAAGAGAAGCTGGTACTATTTCTTCTGAAACTATTCCAAACAATAGAAAAAGAGAGAATCCTCCCTAACTCATTTTATGAGGCCAGCATTATCCTTATACCAAAACCTGGCAGTGGCACAACAAAAAACATTTCAGGCCAATATCCCTGATGAACGTCGAAGTGAAAATCCTCAATAAAACACTGGCAAATCAAATCCGGCAGCCCATTAAAAAGGTTATCCACCATGATGATGTCAGCTTCATCCCTGGGACACAAAGCTGGTTCAGCATATGCAAATCAATAAATGTAATTCACCGCATAAACAGAACCAATGACAAAAACCACATGACTATCTCAATAGATGCAGAAAAGGCCTTCAATAAAATTAAACACCCCTTCATGCTAAAAATACTCAGTAACTAAATATACCTAGGAATACAACCTACAAGAGATGTGAAGGACCTCTTCAAGGAGAACTACAAACTACTGCTTAAGGAAATAAGAAAGGACACAAACAAATGGAAAAACATTCTGTGCTCATGGATAGGAAAAATCAATATCATGAAAATGGTCATCCTACCCAAAGTAATTTATAGATTCAATGCTATTCCTATCAAGCTATCATTGACTTTCTTCACAGAATTAGAAAAAACTACTTTAAATTTCACGTGGAACAAAAAAAGAGCCCATATAGCCAAGACAGTCCTAAGCAAAAAGAACAAAGCTGGAGGCATCACACTACCTGACTTCAACCTATACTGCAAGGCTACAGTAACCCAAACAGCATGGTACTCGTACCTAAACAGAGTCATAGACCAATGGAACAGAACAGAGGCCTCAGAAATAACACCACGCATCTACAACCACCTGATCTTTGACAAACCTGAGAAAAACAAGCAAGGGGGAAAGGATTCCCTATTTAATAAATGGTGTTGGGAAAACTGGCTGGACCAGTTTCAGTTCAGAAAACTGAAACTGGACCTCTTCCTTATACTTTATACAAAAATTAAGATGGATTAAAGACTTATACATAAGACATAAAACCATTAAAACCCTAGAAGAAAACCTAGGCAATACCATTCGGGACATAGGCATGGGCAAAGAATACATGACTAAACCACCGAAAGCAATTGCAATACAAGCCAAAATAGACAAATGGGATCTATTTAAACTAAAGAGCTTATGTACAGCAAAAGAGACTATCATCAGCATGAACAGGCAACCTACAGAGTGGGAGAAAAATTTTGCAATCTATCCATCTGACTTGTAAAAGTCTAACATCCAGAACCTACAAGGAACTTAAGCAAATTTACAAGAAAAAAAAAACAATCAAAAAGTGGGCAAAGGATATGAATAGAGACTTTTCTAAAGAAGACATTTATGAGGCCAAGAAACATATTTAAAAAAAGCTCATTATCACTGGTCATCAGAGAAATGCAAATCAAAACCAAAATGAGATACCATCTCACACCTATTAGAATGGCACTCATTAAAAAGTCAGGAAACAACAGATGGTGGAGAGGATATGGAGAAATAGGAACACTTTTACACTGTTGGTTGGAGTGTAAATTAGTTCAGTCATTGTGGAAGACAGTGTATTGATTCCTCAAGGATCTAGAACTAGAAATACCATTTGACCCAGCAATCCCATTACTGGATATATACCCAAAGGATTACAAATCAGTCCACTATTAAGACACATGCACACATATGTTTTTGTGGCACTATTCACAATAGCAAAGACTTGGAACCAACCCAAATGATAGACTTGATAAAGAAAATGTAGCCCATATACACCATGGAATACTATACAACCATAAAAACGGATGAGTTAATGTCCTTTGCAGGGATATGGATGAAGCTGGAAACCATCATTCTCAGCAAACTAACACAAGAACGGAAAACCAAACACTGCATGTTCTCACTCATAAGTGGGAGTTCAACAATGAGAATATATGGGCACAGGGAGGGGAACATCACACATCGGGGACTGTTGGGGGGTAGAGGGCAAGGGGAAGGATAGCATTAGTAGAAATACCAATGTAGATGATGGGTTGATGGGTGCAACAAAAGACTGTGGCCCATGTATACCTTTGTAACAAACCTGCACGTTCTGCACATGTATCCCAGAACTTAAAGTATACTAATAATAATAATGAAAACTGTGGACTAGAGGATAAATGATTTCCCTAAGAACATAGAATCTTATGTAAACATCTCTTAGAACTCTTTGAGAGCAGTCTGTGGCATTCACTGCACTTTCTGAGACTCATTGGCCTAGCTGATGGTCCTCAAACTCTTGCAGATGATCTGTGCACACTACTCAAAAGTTCCCCAGAGGCTTTCTAGTATCTCCCCAAAATGCTCAGTAGCAGCTTCAGGAATTTTGGCCTATGATTGTATAATCCCAGCTCTTTGGGAAGCTGAGGTAGGTGTATTGCTTGAGCTCAGGAGTTCAAGACCAGCCTGGGCAACATGGTAAAACCCTGTGTCTAACATATATATATTACAAAATTTAGCTGCCTGTAATCCCAGCACTTTGGGAGGCCCAGGCGGGCGGATCACAAGGTCAGGAGATTGAGACCATCCTGGCCAACATGGTGAAACCCCATCTCTACTAAAAATACAAAAATTAGCTGGGCATGGTGGCGTGTGCCTGTAGTCTCAGGTACTCAGGAGGCTGAGGCAGGAGAATTGCCTGAACCCAGGAGGCAGAGGTTGCAGTGAGCCAAGATTGCACCACTGCACTCCAGCCTGGCGCCTGGTGACAGAGCGAGACTCTGTCTCAAAAAACAAACAAACAAAAAGCAACTTAGCTATGTAGTGGCCCATGCTTGTAGTCCCAGCTACTTGGGGGGGCTGAAATGGAGGACAGCTTGTGTCCAGGAGGTTGAGGCTATAGTAAGCCATGTTCATGCCACTGTGCTCCACTCTGGGTGACAAAGCAAAACCCTGACTCAAAAAGAAAAAAAAAAGATATTTTATACTGTGAAATAATATGTAAATACCCCGAGATAACTAAAAACAATAGCCAAGAATTGATAACCTTTGGTTGAACTTTATAATACTATTTCATGGCTTTGAGTCATAGACTCAGTATGCACCAATGTCCAATAACAGGCCAATATTTGTCTCATGAAGAATGTGTATATTTCAGCTGATTCTAGGAGATAATGTGTTCAAAAACCCAGTGGGCACCTTAGTCATGTGACAGTGTCCTTCTGCTATAAGTTCTAATTGGTGAACAGAGAAGTTGCTGAGACCTGTTAATCAAAGGCCAAGGTGGATCACAAGGACTCAGGCTAAAGTTAGCAGCGTGGCCTGTTGGAAAGCCTCCGGGCAATCCTGTTGGTCAGAACTCCACTCAAAAATGGCAGCCCTACTTGTAACACAATATATGGGTGTCATCTAGATCCCTGCCTGAGTGATGTGAAGGTACTCGTAGCTGAATAGTCCCAATAGTCCCTGGGACTTCTTTATATTTGTTTTGATAGAATGAGCCCAAAAGCTTGGCAATTGTCTTCTCTGGAGTAAGACCTTATGCCCTTTTCTAGATCATACCCTGGATTTCACTTGGATTTTAGGTCTTTGTACCTTGTCTATATTCTTTTTTTTTTTTTGAGATGGAGTTTCGCTCTTGTTACCCAGGCTGGAGGGCAATGGCGCGATCTCAGCTCACCGCAACCTCCGCCTCCTGGGTTCAGGCAATTCTCCTGCCTCAGCCTCCTGAGTAGCTGGGATTACAGGCACGTGCCACCGTGCCCAGCTAATTTTTTGTATTTTGAGTAGAGACGGGGTTTCACCATGTTGACCAGGATGGTCTCGATCTCTTGACCTCGTGATCCACCCGCCTCAGCCTCCCAAAGTGCTGAGATTACAGGCGTGAGCCACCGCGCCCGGCCGTCTATATTCTTGGGCAAGCTGCATTGCTGCATGTGGATCAATGGGGCAATAGTTCTTGTTTGGTAGTGTCTGGGACCACCAGGAAGATGTCTTCAATATAGCAGAAGGTTAGAACAGGGACATTGATATTGAAAAGAGTATTTGTGATGTCAGTTGTTGTATACAAAGTTTCTTTGTCTTGGGCAGTAGTCTCTGTGATAGTCACAGAGTTGGTACTGCCAGTTCTTAGGGCTACACTAAAGCAGCGAACTGCCAATAATCAGCTGAGTCTCTATGTGTACCCAAGGCCAGTACACAGGCCCCATGAATGGAAAATCTGTCTCATAGAAAACTGGCTTTATTAAGCTCAGAAATGAAATAGTGATATATTTTCTCCCCTAGTTAATGGATTTTTTCTTTTTTGGTAGACAAAAGCACTAGGTACCATTAGTCAGGTAAATTCATGGTTCCTACATATGCCACAAAATGGCCCTAGCTACAGCAGTTTTCTTTAGGGCTTGGGAATGAATGCAAGCAGGAATATACTAACACTCTTTCTATACTGTTATACATTCAGTAGTGGGGTCCATAACAGTGGAGGTTTTAGTGGTCCAGTGGAACCCATGCATGCTTGTGTTTTGGTAAGCATGGTGAAGTTGACCTCAGACCCCAAGCCAAAGAACATTGCCCATTTCTTTGTATTAGATTCCTGGTGCTTCCATAACAAATTACCACAAACTAGGTAGCTTAACCAATGAAAATTTACTGTCTCAGAGTCCTTGAGGCCAGAAGTAAACATAAGGTATCAGCAGAGTTGGTGATACCAACCCTTTTGAGGGACCGTCAGTAAGAATCTGTTAAATGCCGCTATTCTAGTTTCCGGTAGTTCATTAGCAATATTTGGTGTTCCTTGGTTTGGGGATGCTGCACTCTGGTCTCTGCTTTCATCCTCACACGACTTTTTATCCATGTGCTTGTCTCTTATCTATATATCCTGTTTTTATAAGGATATTATTCATATTGGACTAAAGCCTGCTATAATGATCTCATTTTTACTTGATTACCTTTGTAAAGACCCTATTTCCAAATAAAATCATGTTCTGAGGCACTATGTGGGGAAGATGGGGGCACAATTCAACCTATAACAGTCTATTCTCTGATCTCTAAATATTCATCATCTTCCCATATGCAAAATGCATTCACTCCATCACAACATCTCCAAAATTTCAGCGCTAATTCCAAAATCTTCTCTAAGCATCATCAACTCAAAGTTTCAAATTTCATCATTTAGCTCATTCAGATAGTTATGGGAAAGACTTGGGGTATGACTCATCCTGTGCAAAATTTCTATTCATTTATGAACCTGTAAAACCAGATGTCACATTATCTGCTTCCAAAATGCAATGGGCAGGCATAAGACAGACATTGCCATTGCTAAAGGGAAAAATTGGAAGGAAAAAAGGAGTCACAATTCCCAAACGAATTCAGAATCTGGCAGGGTAAACTTCATTAGATTTTAAGACTTGAAAATAGTCCTCTTGGCTCAGTGCCCTGTCCTCTGGGCCTAGTGGGGTATGGCCCTGCCTCCTTCAATCTGGGTGGTGGCCCATCTCTTCAAACAGAAGAAGCAACATCCCAGCCCTTTGGCCTGTGTCTTCTGGGCTCTTGGTGACAGTGGAAGCCCCATTGGCATTTGAACCATCCTTAGGGTCATTGTTTCTTTTTCTTGAGATAACACAATTGCAGCAGAATAGTTCTATTGACCCGTTTCCTGTCTATAGAATCTTAGCAATCTGCTTTTATTTTAATCAAAAATAAAATCTTCTATTTTATCCTTTCTCTATCCCCTTTAGTTCAGGTTGTCAGGATTTTTGCTGAGATGTTTGATTAGATCCACAATTCACATATCTATTTAGCAAATAGTTGTGCAGCCATATCCTTTGTGTTCTTTCCACAATGTGCTTTTTTTTTTCTTGAGATGGAATCTAGCTCTGTCACCTGGGCTGCAGTGCAGTGGTACAATCTCGGCTCACTACAACCTCTGCCTCCTGGGTTCAAGCAATTCTTCTGCCTCAGCCTCTGGAGCAGCTGGGAATACAGGCACCTGCCACCACATCCAGCTAAGTTTTGTATTTTTAGTAAAGACGGGGTTTCACTATGATGTCCAGGCTGGTCTCAAACTCCTGACCTTGTGATCCACCTGCCTCAGCCTCCCAAAGTGCTGGATTACAGGCATGAGCCACCACACGTGGCCTACAATGTGCTTTCCTATTGTTTTCAATACTGATAGACTGAAGATTTTGTAAATTTTCATATTCTGTTTTCTTTTTGCTTAACAATTCCTTCTTTGATTTATTCCTTTCCCTCTTGCCTCTTACTATAACAGAAAAGATAAACCAAGATGTGCCTTAAACACTTTACTTACAATCTTCTCAGGTAAATATCCAAGTCCATTGCTTACAAATTTTACTTTCCACCCAACGGACATAATTCAGACAAGCTGTGTGCCATTTTATAACAAAGATCACCTCTCCTCCAGTTTCCAACAATATGTTCTTCATTTCCATCTGAGACCTCACTAGAAGTACCTTTAACATTCATATTTCTATCGACATTCTGTTCATGACAATATATATCTCTATCTAAGATGAGAGAAGCTTTCTCTGTAGTTCTTCCCTTTTCTTTCTGAGCCTTCACCAGAAACACCTTCAAAATCCATATTTCTACCAACAATCTCTTCAAGGTAATCTAAGTTTTTTCTATCATATGCCTCAAAACTCTTGCAGCCTCTACCCATTACCCAATTCCAAAGTCATTTCCACATTTTAAAGTATTTGTTACAGCAGTCATCCACTTCCCAGTCATAGGGCTACTCTTACAAAGTATCCGCAAATTGGGTGGCTTTAACAACAAAAAAATTATAGTCAGTGGGATAGAAGTCTGGGATCAAGGTGTTCACAGGGTTGGTTCCTTCTGAGAACTAGAGGGAAAATCAATTCCATGCCTCCGCCTGAGCTCCTTGTCAGTTGCATTTTTTGACATTCTCAGACTTCTATATGCATCACTTCAATCTCTGCCTTCAGCTTCACTTGGCATTTTCCCAGTGTATATGGGTGTTCCAATTTTCTGTTTTTACAATGACAACATTTATATGGAATTAGGGCCCACTTTAATGACCTCATTTTCATTTATCTCTATAAAGTTCCTATTTCCAAATAAGATCACATTCTGAGATACTGTGAGGGTTAGAACTTCAACTTATCTTTTTTAGAGGGCACAATTCAACCTGTAACCCTCCCATGATAGTGTTAGGGATTATGGAGATCACGGTTAGTTGTACACCAAATCCAAGAGGCCCAAGAAATGCAGTTATCCTCTATATCCCTATTGAACTTTTACTTTGTTATACGACCATTGTTCTTCATAGGGACATATGGACCTTGGCCTGATCCTTAGTCTTGCTTTGTTTTGAAAGCAGAGACATCTGGTTAATAGTTGAATGGGAGTCTCCAGTTCACCTCCAGATTCACTGGGAGGAGCAGAAGGAATAGATCTTTTATTAATCAGGATCCATTACCTTGTAGACCCTAGAAGAGCACCCTGTAGGGCCCCATAGCTCACTACCTTGCCATGAGTTCCTTGGTGGGAGAGTCCATCAGTCTTCTCTTCGAGAACCCACACTTAAGTAACCAGAACCAGAGATCTTGTGAAAGTTCTTGTGCAGATGGTCCTGGAGAGAGTACATGATTACCAGTTTTACATCACTCTTTCTGCCAGCAAGTTGTTGCTATCTGTGCAGTAGCTACTTTTTCTATTCTGATGATTTATCATCAGTGAATATCTGGATTGTGTCACAGAGTGATTAGCATGGCCTTATGAGGAGGTTTAATTGTGTTCAATAACCAGTAGGAGTAAAATGAATGAATCTAAAAAACAGTCTCATTAACAGTCTCATCTACCACACCATGTGTATGTGAATCCTGACTCTCAAAGCACCAACCAATTTATGCATTTGTTCTATGCAATAATACTTTGAAACCTTTTGCAAAATTGCTTAGCAGATACCACTACAAAAACAAACCTACTAAAAAGATTTCATGATTTGTTTGCAGTTTGTCCCCCAATACTCTTGCCCAAGACTATGCTTCAAATATTGTATTTATTAGTTACATGGATTAGTACTTGTCTTTTTTTTCCATATAGTAGGTTCATTTTATTAAGTTTCCTTTCAGTTTTAGTTCCCACTTCTTATCCACATTGAATTAATTTTATTTAAAAAATATTGTATTCATGCATTTTGCATTGCTATGAAGGAATATCTGAGGCTGGGTAATTTATAAAGAAAAGAGGTTTATTTGGCTCATGGTTTTTCAGGCTGTATAAGCCTGGCACCAACATCATCTGTTCAGCTTCCAGTGAGGCCTCAGGAAGCTTTTAGTTATGGCAGAAGGGAAGGGGAGCCAGCGTGTCACATGGCAAGAGAAGAAGCAAGAGAGATATGAGGGACATCCGAAATTTTTTTCCAACAAACAGATCTTACACGAACTCATTACCATAGAGAGGGCACCAAACCATTTGTGAAGGATCTGCCCCCATGACCCAAACACCTCCCACCAATCAACACCACCAACCTTAGGATCACACTTCAACAAGAGATTTGGAGGGGACACACATCCAAACCATATCCAATATGTAGAACATTAAGCTACTTCCAAAATTAAATATTATGCAAAAGATATTCTTAGAAGAATATAATTTCTGCCACAGTCCTTCTCTTTTTTTTTAAATTGCATTTTAGGTTTTGGGGTACATGTGAAGAACATGCAAGATATTTGCATAGGTACACACGTGGCAGTGTGATTTGCTGTCTTCCTCCCCTTCACCTATACCTGGCATTTCTCCCTGTGTTATCTCTCCTCAACTCCCCACCCCCGACTGTCCCTCCCCTATTCCCCCCAACTGACCCCTGTGTGTAGTACTCCCCTTCCTGTGTCCATGTGTTCTCATTGTTCAACACCCGCCTATGATTGAGAACATGTGGTATTTCATTTTCTGTTCTTGTGTCAGTTTGCTGAGAATGATGTTCTCCAGGTTCATCCATGTCCCTACAAAGGACATGAACTCATTGTTTTTGATTGCTGCATAATATTCCATGGTGTATATGTACCACGTTTTCCCAGTCCAGTCTATCATCAACGGGCATTTGGGTTGGTTCCAGGTCTTTTCTATTGTAAACAGTGCTGCAATGAACATTCATGTGCATGCGTCCTTATAGTAGAACGATTTATAGTCCTTTGGATATATACCCAGTAATGGGATTGCTGGGTCAAATGGAATTTCTATTTCTAGGTCCTTGAGGAATCGCCACACTGTCTTCCACAATGGTTGAACTAATTTACACTCCCACCAGCAGTGTAAAGGTGTTCCTATTTCTCCACATCCCCTCTAGCATCTGTTGTCTCCAGATTTTTTAATGATCGCCATTCTAACTGGCATGAGATGGTATCTCAATGTAGTTTTGATTTGCATTTCTCTAATGACCAGTGATAAACCTGACAAAAGCAATGGGGAAAGGATTGCCTGTTTAATAAATGGCGTTGGGAAAACTGGCTAGCTATATGCAGAAAGCAGAAACTGGACCTCTTCCTGACACCTTACACTAAAATTAACTGGATTAAAGACTTAAACATAAGACCTAATACTATAAAAACCCTAGAAGAAAATCTAGGCAAAACCATTCAGGACATAGGAGTAGGCAAGGACTTCATGACCAAAACACCAACAGAACTGGCAACAAAAGCCAAAATAGACAAATGGGACCTAATCAAACTCCACAGCTTCTGTACAGCAAAAGAAACCGTCATTAGAGTGAATCGGCAACCAACAGAATGGGAAGAAATGTTTGCAGTTTACCCATCTGACAAAGGGCTGATTTCCAGAATTTACAAAGAACTCAAACAGATTTACAAGAACAAAAGAAACAAGCCCATTCAAAAGTGGGCAAAAGATATGAACAGATACTTTACAAAAGAAGACATACATGAGGCCAACAAACATATGTAAAAATGCTCATTATCACTAGTCCTTCTCTTTTATTCCCTTCCTTGTTCCTACCCTGTTGTCTTGTAGATAACCAGCTACAGTGTTTTCTTGCTTATTTTACCTGTGTCTTATTTTGAAAAGGTCAATTTTCTCTATTTCTGTTTTTTTCTGATTAGTTATTTCTGACCCAAAAGTTACCATACTAGATATCCTGTTTTTAAGATTTTTTTCACTTAACATTATCTTCTAGATAATTCCTCCATGTTAATTTATAGAAACCTTTATTATTTTTACATAATATGTATAGTATTATGTATAGTGATATGTATTTATGTTATAATTTATAGTATACATCTTTGTTTATTGAGCCAATCTCCTATACTTGAATATTTAGATGTGTTGAAAATTTTGCAATTACAAATAATATGGTAACAACGTGCATTTCAATTTTTATTGTTTGGTCTATTATTATGTATTAACCTATGTAAATAACCCATGAATTCTGAAGACCAATAGGAAATATATGTTGTGCCTTAAAATATTTATGGTATAATGAGACAGCTTCTGTAAAACCCATTAAAATCATTTTTATCATTTTCATGTCAGATTTCAATTATGGTAATTTACTTATAATTTTATAAAAATGAGAAAAAAAGAATTTACAGTAGATTTGTTTTTTCATTTGTGGACTAAATACATCTCTTCATGTGACTCATTTTGTAGTTCCAGATAAAAATCCTATATTGGTTCATCAAGAGTCAGTGTCTAAACTCCAAATGCAAGAAAAGAAGAAAATAACTCCTGGAAAGGAAAGGCGTAATAGTAAGTGTAGTGATTATGGATAACTTTAAATTATTTTAAAATGAAACTTATCAGAAGATATTTTTCTTTGATTCTTGAATGTGTGTTTTATCAGGTATTTTATGGAAATAGTAGACTTTGCCCTGAACTAGGAACACCTTAAGATAAGTAGAGAACAAAAATGAAAGTGTTAACTTTACATAGGAATTTCTGGTCATAAGATTATTTCACAGCCACTGGGCATGCCCTCAAAAGGCCCAACAATTGGCCTACAGTATTTCAAAGAGTGTACCTTTCAGCTGACTCTGGGAGATTACAGTTTCCAGGAGATTATACCCAATGATCACTTATCATGTGTAGTGATGTTCTTCCCTAGGTTTCAGTCAACAAATTGAGAGTTTGTTGAGATCTGTGACTCAAACAGCAAGTGGGAATTACAGGAGCCAAGAAGAAGGATAGTCCTGAAAGCTTGTTGGTTAGCCATAGGGCATTTTCTTGGTTGAGTGCCACACAAAGGTAAGGTCTTCTTGGTAACCTCATAGATGGGTGCCATCAAGTTTCTTGTGTGGTAGGGAATGTTAAAGTGTCCATAGCCAACAATGACTGGGCTTCCTTTTCATTTTAGGGGATTGAGAGGACCAAAACATAGGCATCATCTCCTCTGGAATGTAATGTGCCCCTTTCCAAAGTATAACACAGGAATTTCACTTGAGTGCTAGGTCTTTGTACCTTGTATGTACTAATGGTCAAGCTAGTCTTTATTGGTTCGTGCCTGTGTTTGAATCCACCAGGAAAATATCTTCAATATAGTAGAAGGCTAGTGCTCCCTCCAAGAGCAGGAATTTTTCCAGGATATGCCCTATCAATGAATGACAGGTAGTTGGGGAATTTAGGTAGTCTTGTTGAAGGACTTTAGTGGTATATTGCAATCTATTCCACATAAGAATAAACTGATCCTTATCATTGGTGTGAAGAAGGATGCCGAAAAGGGAATTTTGTGTATCAGTTTTTGTATAGTAAGTTCTTTTCTTTTGGGCAATAGCCTCTATGACAGTCACAAAGTCAGGTACTGCCAGCACTCAGGGCTGCATTATGGCATTGAGTAGCCAGTGAGGCTGTATGCATCTGAGGTATGTGCACAGGCCAGATGGAGCTGTTTAATGAAGGATTAGTCTCACAGAAAACTTTGCCATCCTTAAATACAACAATGAAGGCATTTATTTCCTTTTTACCCCAAGTAATCAGTATTGTTTTTGAGAAACAACAGCACAAGGTAGTCAGATAGGTTTGTGGCCTTTCACATGCCCCACTAAAATGGCCCTAATTGAGCAATTTTCTTCAGTGCTTGTGGGCAAAGGTGAGCAGGTGTTCCCTTAATGATACATTTATAACATAATACATTGAGTAAAGAGCACTATAACAATAGAGTTTGCAATTGGCCAAGGAGGCCCACCATAGTTGGGTCTAGATAAGGTTCCCATTGGTGGTGACTTCAGACTTCAAACTAGAGAGAATTATCAGTTTCCCCTTCATTCTGATGCTGGGGTACATGTTCACAGTCACTTATGTACCAGTATCCGAAAGGCCCAAGAAATATAATTATCCCCACCTTCCCATTTAACTCTGACCCTGGTTCTCACTGGGGGTTTGAGGACTTAGCTTAACCTCTGGTCTTGTTCATTGTTGAAGGGCGAGAGTTCTCAGTAAAAATTAGAGGGGCTCATCAATTCATCTCCAAATTCACCAAGGAGGGGTGGAGGGAGTAACATTTTATTAATCAGAATCCTCAATGTGCTCACCCTAGGAAGCCCATCAACTTCATTGTAGCCAGACCTAGAGATTATCTCTAGAGGCATCATCCAGAAGAGGGTGATTGATTGCCATTTTATTCGGTTGTGGAAAAGCAATTGCAGTTTTTGCCATTAGATTGCTTTTGCACCAACCTAATACATCACTTTCCTGCTGGTCAGTTTTTTCTACCTCAGGAGCAGCTGCTTTTCCGCTGCCTGAAAAGTTTTCTGTTAAGTTCTGGATTTTGTCACATATGACCTGACCTTATGAGTTTGATTGAATTGGAAAATAGGCAAGAGTGGCACGAAAGAACCTAGAAATCTGAGTCTGGTCAACTATCTCCTCTACTGTTCTTACTCTTCATTGTAGAACTAAGGGAGTACCAGGGTTGTGATTCACAGGGCTACTATAACCTCTGCAAGGATGGTCCAAACATAATTTTAGTGGTAGGTTCATCATGGGTAAGCCAAAGCTATCAAAGGTCAAGCAATTAGCAAGCTGAGGAATGAGACAGTCTCAAGTTGGCATCTCATACATCCCTTTTCTTTCTCCTCCTTGAGTGAAGCTTCTCTGTCATTACATTCTGAAGGAGGTTCTGTAGTGACTCGCCCCACAAGGTACCAATTTTTCTAACAAGGTTTAAGAGTACATAAGGCTCTAAGTTGCCTTCAGTAGGTAGGTAAAGTGATCACAGAAGGTGCTACGTTTCTTTTTGTTTTGGGGGTGTTTTTTGAGAGGGAGTCTCACTCTGTCTCCCAGGCTGGAGTACAGTGGTCCGATCTCAGCTCACTGCAACCTACACCTCCTGAGTTCAAGCAATTCTCTTGCCTCAGCCTCTTGAGTAGCTAGGATTACAGGTGCTCACCACTATGCCCGGCTAATTTTTGTAGATTTTACCCCATTTTTAGTAGAAATGGGGTTTCACCATGTTGGTTAGGCTGGTCTCAAGATCCTGACCTTGTGATCCACCTGCCTCAGCCTTCCAAAGTGCTGGGATTACAGGCGTGAGCCACCATGCCTGGCCTAGTTCTGCATTAAAAAAAAATCCCTTATAATTAAACCATGAGTCTCAATACTTTGCTGGGACATAGGCGGTCTATCATTGCCTGGTAACTGTTTAGAACTAACCACAGTCATTGGGTACAAATTACCTCACAGATTCTCTGGAAACTTTCAGTCCCATCTCCACATCATTATATACTGTAATTAATATTATACCATTGTTTGTGGTATATATATCCGTTCATTTGCCCAATCTCCCTTGTGTGAAAATCTCAATGGTTTTGAATATTTTTCAATTACAAGTAATGCTATAATGAATGATCTTGCACATATGCATTTTCATTGTTTGGTCTATAATTATATATTAAGCTAAAGTATAAGTTATCATGCATTATGTAAGTATTTTGAGTATGTATTAAAGTATAAACTCATGAATCCTGGAGAACAATATACACTTTATTTGATGCTTCAGAATATTTATGAAATAATGGATTTGCTTCCACAACAGCCATTAAAATTATTCTATTTTTGTGTCAGATCTAGCATTATTGTAATTTACTTACAACTTTATAAAAATAAGACAAAATGTACATGTTATATATTCATAGATTTATTTTTCCATTTGGTGGACTAAATGCATCTCTTGATCTAACTCATTTTATAGTGCCAGATGAAAATATGACTTTTGTTCATCAAGATTCAGAGGCAAAACTCCAAATGCAAGTTAAGAAACAAATACATTTTGGAGTAGAAAGGCACATAAGTAAATATAATAATTATAGATAACTTTAAGTTATTTTATATTGAACTCATTGGATCTTTTCCTTTGAACCACCAATGTGTACATCAGACTATATTTGATCAACTTTTAACTTTGATCTAAAGTGTGAATACCCTGTGATAACTAGAGAACAAAAGTATTGTATTGATACCTTTTGGTTGATATTTGGATGGTCATTAATTGCTAAGTAGCATCACTACCTCCACACCTGCTCATGAAAACTATTCACATGATTCTCTCATTTTACTTTCATGGGTGGAAAGTCTGATGATTACTTGGCATATCCAGAAGTTTTATTGCACATGTATTTTTTCTATTTAGCATTTCCTTTTGAAACCCAAAAAAAGGATGTATCACTTGAACATCTATTGCCTGAGGAGAAAGTTTTATTATCAAGAAGCCAATCTCAAACCAAGAAACTTCGAGCTAAAGTAATTTCAATAAAAAGTAAGTAATTATTTATAAACCTTATAAATTATTTTTATTAAATTCAGGAGAAATTTGTTTTTGGTTTACAAATATGCCTTCAACCATGTGCTTCTTTTGCTAATTAGTTCCATCACACTTCCAGATCTTTCTTGATGACTTACTTGTTTATTTTACAATTACTGAGTTACCTGTGTCAAATCTCCCACTTCATGGATTTCTCTATTTCTTCTTGTGTTAGTGTCAGCTTTGGCTTTATATCTTGTAATGCTCTATTTTTATTTTTGTGCTTGTAAACTTTAAATTTATATCCTTCAAAGACAGAACAGTTTTTTTGTTATGAAAGGAGTCACTTCATTTTTATAATTTTTGTTTATTTTCCTTAATAAGTACTTTATCTGTTATTAAGGCTTCACAGACTTTCTTCTGGTTGGTATTTGCCTGATACGTTTTTTCCATCCTATTAGTTCAACTTCTTTGTTTCTTTATGATTTTGCTATATCTATTGTAAGAAACTTATAATTGTGTATATTCTTTTTTAGATCAGCTTTTATTTTAAGTTCTGGGGTACATGTGCAGGATGTGCAGGTTTGTTACATAGGTAAATGTGTGTCATGGTTGTTTGCTGCATGGATCAACCCATTATCCAGATAGCCCAGCACCCATTAGCTGTTCTTCCTGATGTCCCCTCCTTCTGTTCCCAACTTCAGGCCTCAGTGTGTGGTGTACTCCCACTTGTCCGTCTGTTCTCATTGTACATCTCCCATGTATAAGTGAGAACATGAGGTGTTTGGTTTTCTGTTCCTGCATTAGATTGCTGAAGATAACAGCTTCTAGCTTCATTCATGTCCTGCAAAGGATACGATCTTGTTTCTTTTGATGGCTGCATAGTATTCCATGTTGTATATGTTCATTTTTAGTCTGATTTCTAAAATTATCTCTTATAACCATATATGGTTTAATTATTGATTTTTTAGGTGCAATTATACCATTTTTCTTGGATTCTCCTGTTTTTCCTACTTGGTATTTTTTTTCACTCTCTTTCTACTCTATTTTTCTCATACACTTTTCCTTAGCAATATTTGGCACCAAAAATTTTAAGCTTTACTGAAAGTGTGAATACAATAAGAAAAATAAGGACAAATTTTAAATATACAAGTATATATAATAATGTTTATAGTAGTAAATACAATAATAATGTTTATAAATAAAATATATTTAGTACCCATATATATATATAAACAAGATGGCTTTTATATGCACAAGTGGAAAATGTATTTATATGTTTATATTTTAACTAGACACTGATTTGCTTATATGATTAAAAAATAAGACAAAATATTGTTGAGTAATTAACATATATTGTGAATCTAAAGGTTACACCATAAATCAAGTTCTCTAGTGATTTTCAGAGCCATTCTTCTTGTAGCCCAGAAAAAGATAAGGTATCAGACGAAACTCTTTTGACTGCAACTGGAGCTGCTAGAAAGAAGAGATTCCATAGTAAATATGGAAATAATTAATTTTATTAAGTTGTTTGGAATTACATTAATTAAATTTTAATTAAGCAGAATTTTATTCATGGATATGTACTCTGCTACAATGTTATAGATATCCATTGAACTCATTTTTTGTTGTGTCATTAAAATTTATTTCTTGATTTCCTTGAATCTTGATTATTTATCAATTATTGAGAGATGTATATTAAATTATCACACTATGTGGATTTAACTATTTCTTCTTAAAGTTCTGTTCATTTTCCTTATACTGTCTACATTATTAGTGTATACAAATAAAAACTTGGATTTTCTTTATGAACTCAACCTTTTATTTTTATGAAAGGGATCATCTTAGTCTTTAGTGAGGTCTTTTGACTAAAAGTCTGTTTTGTTTGATATTGACATAACTACTACAGAGTGATTTTGGTTAGTGTTTGCATTTTTTTCAGTCATATCTCTAATAAATAACTTATAGTTAAATTGTTTATCATTTCAATGTGTCTCTCTTTGTCTATTCCTAGAATATGTAGTCCATTTGCAGTTATATCATGCTTACTGGTATATTCGGATTTAAATATTTTGGGCAGGGGTTATTTTTAATTTTTTTTAATCTGATTCAGATTACTTTCTATTTTCTTTCTTTACTTATTTTTAAATTACTACTTTTAATCAGTTCAATTATTCAGTGTATCACATATGTTATAAAAACTTTTTAAAATGTGAATACACTTAGTAAAATAAAGTCCAATTTCAACTTTCTAAGTGTATGTATGAAGTAACAAGAGTGCCTCCACATACTTTCAGGAAATGTACTCTGATGATTTTTGTATTTAACTTCATGACTCGTTTTGAAAATGCATTAGAGGTTTTATTGTGTGACATTTATTTAAATTGTATTGACTAGTGTAAAGTCTTTTAAAACTTACAGGAAACTTTGAATGGTCCTTTCAATATAAATAATCCAGAGGCTTCACAGTACAGCTTTTTCTTTTTTTTTAAAGCCTTTCTTTTTTCAAGTGATAAAATAGCAGATGAAATCTTTCACCTTAAATAAAGTTTTAATTTTAAAAAGCTCATCTCAAATTACAAAACTTAGTAGTTGCAGAAAAGTGAGACTTCATAGTAAATATAATAATTAAGAATATTGTATAATTATTTTAATTAAATTTCTCTCTTTATATGTTCAATGATAAATATCTTTATGTGTCATGTACACATATATGTGTGTGTATAGAAAACGTGTGTATGTACATTCTCTATTGTCATTAATTATATTTTTCACATGTTCTTAACTTTATTGAGGTTCTGTTTATCATTTATGAGAAAGGTATTTCAAATTCTGCTACTGCGATTATTTCTCTGTCTCTTTGTAGTTCTGCCAATTTTTGTTCTGTTTTAAAATATATTTTATTATATACATACAGATTTTAAATTGTTAAATTTTCTTAAGAGCACTGAAACTCTTGTCTTCATGATGGACATTTTAAAAAATAGACTTTATTTTTAGAGCAGTCTCATGTTCACAGTAAATTAGAGAGGAAGACAGAGATTTCTCATTTAGCCTTACCCACAGTATGATGGATACTTTGTAGTAACTTTTGTTGCCATTAATCTGTCAGATATTAATATAGCATCTTTTTAATGTAAGTATTTGCAGAACACAATTTTTCATCATTATACTTTCACCTTTTTGTATTATTATGTCTTAGCTGTATTATATGTGTTAAATGTATTATAGTTATTTTTTTAAAATCCAATGTGGCAATCTTTCAGTTGCAAATATAACATTTAACACATTTACGTTTAATGTAAATACAGATATTTTGTGAGTTAATATACCATCACTTATGTTTTCTGTATTTCTTGCCTGATCTATTTTTGGATCTCCTTTTAAGGTTTATTGTTAATGTACTTTTATCATTTTTATTACCCACATCTGTTATAAAAATTTTACTTAATTATAAAATATGAATACCTTATAAAACGATTTTCTTGAAAAGTTCTATATTTTTACACTTCACATAGTCTATAATTCACTGTCTCAACAATGTGGCATTTGAGTATATTATTTCAAAACATGAGAGGACATATTGCTGGATAATTGATATGTATTTTGAATTACAGAGGTTTTGTGATAAATTCATTTGTCTATTTAACTGATTAAAAGCATCTTTTTTTGTAGCTCAGAAAGTGAAAGATGTGTTAGATGAAAATTTTTTACCTGAGGACAAAGTTGCATTTTCAAAAAGCAAATCTCAAGCTAAGATATTTGGAGCTAACAAAATGGAAACACTAAGTAGTAAGTATGATAATTTTCAAAATAATTGATATAATTTTAGAGTAAGCTGAAGAATTTTGTTCGTAGGTTTGTGACTGTTTAGTCAACATATCTTTTGTATACATTTATTAAATCAAATGTGTTTATTGTTCAGTTATTTTTTTCATTGAGGTTTTTCTGTTTATTCTATATTACTAAGAGATGTATGTTAATTTCTCCCACTGTGATTACGGATTTCTCTATGTCTTATGGTAGTTCTGTCAAATCAGTTTTTATAATTGGAAACTATCTTATTTGTTTATTGTGTACAAATTTATACTTTTAACCTGGTAAATGGAGACTGTCTCTTAATGTCTGAAAATGCATTTTGTTTTATGCAAATCAAAACCATAGTGAGATACGATTTCACACCAGTCAGAATGGCTATTACTTAAAAGTCAAAAAGCAACAGATGCTGGTAAAGTTGCGAAGAAAAGCTAACACTTATACACTGTTAGTGGGAGTGTAAATTAGTTCAACCATTGTGGAAAACAGTATGGCAATTCTTCAGAGAGCTAAAAGCATTCAACACAGAAATCTCATTACTGGGTATATACCCAGAGGAATATAAATCATTCTACCATAAAGATACATGCACGTGAATGTTCGTTGCCTCACTATTCACAATAGCAAAGACATGGAATCAGTCTAAATGCCCATCAGTGACAAATTAGATAAAGAAAATGTGATACATATACACCATGTAATACTATGCAGCCATAACAAGGGACAAGATTATGTCTTTTGCAGGAACATGGATGGAACTGGAGGCCATTATACTTAGAAAGCTAATGCAGGAACAGAAAACCAAATACTGCATGTTCTCATTTGTAAGTGGGATGAAAGCTCATGAACACAAAGGGAACAAAACACACTGGGGTTTACTTGAGAGTGGAAGGTGGGAGAAGGGAGATGAGCAGAAAAGATAACTATTGGGTACTGGGCTTAATACCTGGGTGATGAAAAAATCTGTATAACAAACCTTCATGATGTGAGTTTACCTATGTAACAAACCTTCACATGTACCCCCATACTGAAAATGAAAGTTAAATATAAATAAATTTAAAAATGCATTTTGTTTTAAAGTTTATCTGATACTAATAAAACTACATATGCTTTCTTGTGAAGTACTTACACAGTCTTTTGTAAAGAGTTTAGACAGAGGCTCTTGGTGCCTATATGGTCTCTAATTTTTTCACAATACTCTTAAACCACAAAAAGGCCCAACAATTTCTTTCTTAATTAGGTGCAAAACTGTTTAGTACCCGTTGGATACTGCATAAACTTTGTGGGGACATATATTTTCTACACAGGTAAATGCCAAGGAGCACAACTGCTGTATCGTATAGTAATACTGTATTTAACTTTGTAAGAAGCAGTTAAACTGTCTTCAAAGTAGCTGTAGTATTTTGCATTCCTACTAGCAATGAGTGAGAGTTATTATGGTTAATTTTAAATTATCCAATTTGCCAGTCTGTGTCTTTTGACTGGGGCATTTAGTCTATTTACACTTAAGGTTAATATTGTTATGTGTGAATTTGATTCTGCCATTTTGATGCTAGCTGGTTGTTTTGCCCCTTAGTTGATACAGCTTCTCCATTGGGTGGATGCTCTTGGCCATTTGGTACATTTTTGGAGTTGCTGGTACTGGTTGTTTCTTACTATATTTAGTGCTTCCTTGAGGAACCCTTGTAAGGCAGGCCTAGTGGTGATGAAATCTCTCAGCAATTGCTTGTTTGTAAAGGATTTTATTTCATCTTCACTTATGAAGCTAGTTTGACTGGATATGAAATTCTAGGTTGAAAGTTTTTTTCTTTAAGGATGTTGGATATTGGCCCCACTCTCTTCTGGCTGGTAGGGTTTCTACTGAGAGATCCTCTGTGAGTCTGATGGGCTTCCCTTTGTGGGCAACCCAACCTTTCTCTCTGGCTGTGCTTAGTATTTTTTCCTTCCAACCCTGGTGAATCTGATGATTATGTGCCTTGAGGTTGCTCTTCTTGAGGAATTTCTTTGTGGTGTTCTCTGTATTTCCTGGACTTGAATATTGGCCTGCCTTGCTAAGTTGAGGAAGTTCTCCTGGATAACATCCTGAAGAGTGTTTTCCAGCTTGGATTCATTCTGTCTGTCATATTCAGGTACACCTATCAAATGTAGTTTAGGTCTTTTCACATAATCCCATATTTCTTGGAGGCTTTGTTTATTTCTTTTCACTCTTTTTTCCTCTAATCTTGGTTTCTCATTTTATTTCATTGAGTTCATCTTCAATCTGTCATATCCTTTCTGCTTGGTCGATTCAGCTATTGAAACTTGTGTATGCTTTGCGAAGTTCTCATGTTGTGTTTTTCAGCTCCATCAGGTCATTTACATTCTTCTCTTAGGTGTTCGTTCTCATTAGCATTTCATGAAACCTTTTTTCAAGGTTCTTAGTTTCTTTGCATTGGATTAGAACATTTTCTTTTAGCTCAGAGAAGTTTGTTATTACCCACCCTCTGAAGCCTGTTTCTGTCAATTCGTGAGACTCATTCTCTATCCAGCTTTGTTCCCTTGCTGGTGAGGCGTTGTGATCCCTTGGAGGAGGAGAGGCATTCTGGTTTTGGGTGTTTTCATCCTTTTTGCTCTGATTTCTTCCCATCTCTGTGGATTTATCTATCTGTGGTCTTTGTAGTTGTTGACTTTCAGATGGGGTCTCTGAGTGGATGTCCAGTTTCTTAATGATGACGTTACTTCTGTTTTCTAGTTTTCCTTCTAATAGTCAGGCCCCCTCAGCTGTAGGACTGCTGAAGGTCGACTCCAGATCCTGCTTGCCTGGGGATCACCTGCACAGTGGCTGCAGAACAATAAGAGTTTCTGCCAGTTTCTTCTTCTGTTATCTTCATCCCAGAAGGATACCTGCTGGATGTCAGCTTGAGCTCTCCTTTATGAGGTGTCTCTTTGGATGTACAGGGATCAGGGAGCTACTTGAGGGACAGTCTGACCTTTATAGGAGCTCAAATGCAGAGCTGTGAGCTCTGTTGTTCCATTCAGAGCTATTGGGCAGGTACATTTAAGTCTGCTGCAGTAGAATTCATAACCACCTTTTTTTTCCAGGTGCTCTGTCCTGGAAAGGTGGGGCTTTATTTATAAGTTCCTGATATGCTGCTGCCTTTTTTTGGTGATGCCCTGCCCAGCCAGGAGGAAGCCTAGTCACCGTCTGCCAGCAGAGGTATTGCTGAGCTGCCATGGGCTCTGTACAGCTGCTGTGTGAACTTCCTTGCAGTTTTGTTTATAGAGGTGTAGTTAGAACTGTCTTGGTGATGGCGGTCTACCTCAGTAAAGGTGGACTGCCTTTGTACTGGGGGACTGCCTCAGTAATGGCATATTGCCTCAGTAATGGCAGACTGCCTCGGTAATGGTAGATGCCTCAGTAATGGCAGACTGCTTTGGTAGTGGTGGACTGCCTCAGTAATGGCAGATGCCCTTCCCACCACAGAGCTGGACCGTCCCAGATCCAGTTGCACTTGCTGTGAAACTCTTAATCCAGACCGTTTCAGATTTCTGGTCTTTGTGGGGGTGGGACTTGCCAAGCCGGATCACCTGGCTCCCTGTTTCAGCTCCCTTTTTTTCAGTTGAATGGATGGCTCTGTCTCCCAGACATTCCAGGCACCAGTTGAAACAGCCACCCAGATTTGTGTGAGTTTTTGTGTGGAGACCTGCCGTGCCAGCTGAAATAGCCATGCTGGAAACTCATGGTGCTTTTCAGCTCAGGAATCTCCTGGTCTGTGGGCAGTAATAACTCATTTGGACATGTGGTGATCACTCACTCTCTGTGTTGTTCTTGCTAGGAACTGAACTCCAGAGCTATTCCTATTCAGCCATCTCGGATCTGCCCAGCTCTTCTTAGTTTTTCTATCTTCTTGCTTATATTATCTATTTCTTATTATGTACTGTCCACTTTTTCCATCAGTGTTCTTAATATTGTTAGTCAAAATTATTTTAAATTTACAGTATGATAATTGAAAAAATTCCGCCATATCTGAGTTTGTTGCTAATTTTTAAACTGTCTCTTCAGAGTATGTTATTTTTTACTTTTAACATGACTTGAAATTTTTTGTCATTGTTTTTGAAATCTAGACATAATGTATTGGACAATAGGAACTCAGGCATAAAAGCATTTATTGTAATATGGTTACCTAGCTAGCAGTTAGGCTGTGTTTTTTGTTTGCTGTAATTATAGATATCAAGTGATAAAATTTTCTAAAATATTCCCATTATTTTTGTTCCCTCTGTTGTTTCTGGGTTTTCTTTAGATAGGGCCTGAGGCTTGCAGGTATTTTAGCTGTAATTCACTATTATTATGCAGGAGTCTGATTAATGTGGTGGTAAGGTATCAAGAGAGGAGAAATGCTCTATAATCCTCTGATTAGGTTTCAGTCTTCTTTAGTAAGCCTGTGCCTCAGAAGTCTACACTTCACAAGAGCTTCCTATGTTCTTCTTCCCAACATCCCAGGTCCTTACATGAGCAGAAAGTTCACAGGAGGTTGAAATTGGGTATTTCACTTTCTCATATTGAAGACTAGAAAGCATCTGGAGTTAGATATTTCCCTTCTGCCAGGTCTATTATTGTGTAATAAAGCCTGCATTAGTTAATCTCTGGCAAAATAGTTTCCCTTGAGGGTAGTCTTTTGTTAAGAACAAAAAGTTCTGAATGTGTTTTAAAATGATTACTTCCCCCTTCCCCCTGTAGAAAGCACAAAGGGGATTTTTCTCTGAGAACATCATGGGACTCCAAGAGGTAAAACTTATGAAAATGTGGGAGTACCCATGAGATTAGATTTTTTTATTGCATTTTAGGTTTTGGGGTACATGTGCAGAACATGCAAGATAGTTGCATAGGTACACACGTGGCAGTGTGATTTGCTGTCTTCTTCCCCTTCACCCACATCTGGCATTTCTCCCCATGCTATCCCTCCCCAGCTCCCCACTTCCCTATTGCCCCCAATAGACCCCAGTGTGTAGTACTCCCCTCCCTGTGTCCATGTGTTCTCATTGTTCATCACCCGCCTATCAGTGAGAATATGCGGTATTTCATTTTCTGTTCTTGTGTCAGTTTGCTGAGAATGATGTTCTCCAGATTCATCCATGTCCCTACAAAGGACACGAACTCATCGTTTTTGATTGCTGCATAATATTTCATGGTGTATATGTGCCACATTTCCCCAGTCCAGTCTATCATCAATGGGCATTTGGGTTGGTTTCAGGTCTTTGCTTTTGTAAACAGTGCTGCAATGAACATTCGTGTGCTTGTGTCCTTATAGTAGAACGATTTATAGTCCTTTGGATATATACCCAGTAATGGGATTGCTGGGTCAAATGGAATTTCTATTTCTAGGTCCTTGAGGAATCGCCACACTGTCTTCCACAATGGTTGAACTAATGTACACTCCCACCAACAGTGTAAAAGTGTTCCTATTTCTCCACATTCTCTCTAGCATCTGTTGTCTCCAGATTTTAATGATCGCCATTCTAACTGGTGTCATATGGTATCTCAATGTAGTTTTGATTTGCATTTCTCTGATGACCAGTGATGATAAGCATT
>CM052669.1:28561776-28582229 GCA_028533165.1 Leontopithecus rosalia
TGGATTTGAGGTGGAGAGTTCTTTAAATATCTAGCAGGTTTGCTTGTTCCAGTTCTGAGTTCAAGTCCTGGATATCCTTGATAATTTTCTGTCTGGTTGATCTGTCTAATATTGACAGTGGAGTGTTAAAGTCTCCCATTATTATTGTGTGGGAGTCTAAGTCTCTTTGTAAGTCATTAAGAACTTGCCTTATATATCTGGGTGTTCCTGTATTGGGTCTATATATATATTTAGGATCATTAGCTCTTCTTGTTATATTGATCCTTTTACCATTATGTAATGTCCTTCTTTGTCTCATTTGATCTTTGTTGCTTTAAAGTCTATTTTATCAGAGAAGAGAATTGCAACTCCTGCTTTTTTTTGCTCTCCGTTTGCTTGGTAAATCTTCCTCCATTCCTTTATTTTGAGCCTTTGTGTATCCTTGCATGTGAGATGGGCTTCCTGGATACAGCAAACTGAATGGTTTTGGCTTTTTATCCAATTTGCCAGTCTGTGTCTTTTGATTGGTGCATTTAGCCCATTTACATTTAGGGTTAATATTGTTATGTGTGAATTTGATACTGCCATTTTGATGCTAGCTGGCTGTTTTTTCCGTTAGTTGTTGCATATTCTTCATTCTGTTGATGCTCTTTAGCATTTGGTTTGTTTTTGGAATGGCTGGTACTGGTTGTTCCTTTCTATGTGTAGTGCCTCTTTCAGGAGCTCTTTTAAAGCAGGCCTGGTTGTGACAAAATCTTGTAGTACTTGCTTCTTCACAAAGGATTTTACTTTTCCTTCTCTTATGAAGCTCAGTTTGGGTGGATATGAAATTCTGGGTTGAAAGTTCTTCTCTTTAAGGATGTTAAATATTGGCCCCCACTGTCTTCTGGCTTGTAGGGTTTCTGCTGAGAGATCTGCTGTGAGTCTGAAGGGCTTCCCTTTGTGGGTGACCCAACCTTTCTCTCTGGCTTCCCTTAGCATTTTCTCCTTCATTTCAATGCTGGCGAATCTGACAATTATGTGCCTTGGGGTTCTTCTTGCGGAATATCTTTGTGGTATTCTCTGTATTTCCTGGACTTGAATATTGGCCTGGCTTGCTAGGTTGGGGAAATTTTTCCGGATAATATCCTGAAGAGTATTTTCCAGCTTGGATTCATTCTCTTCGTCACATTCAGGTATACCTATCAAAGGTAAATTAGGTCTTTTCACATAGTCCCACACTTCTTGGATACTTTGTTCATTCCTTTTTGCGCTATTTTCTCTAATCTTGGCTTCTTCTTTTATTTCATTGAGTTGATCTTCGACTTTGATATCCTTTCTGCTTGGCCAATTTGGCTGTTGAAACTTGTGCATGCTTCACGAAGTTCTCGTGTTATGTTTTTCAGCTCCTTCAATTCACTCATATTCCTCTCTAAGTTGTCCATTCCTGTTATCATTTCCTCAAATCTTTTTTCAAGGTTCTTATTTTCTTTGCAGTGAGTTAGAATGTGTTCTTTTAGCTCACGGAAGTTTCTTATTACCCACCTTCTGAAGTCTGATTCTGTCATTTCATCACATTCATTCTCCGTCCAGCTATGTTCCTTTGCTGGTGAGGAGTTGTGGTCCCTTGTAGGAGGCGAGGTGTTCTGGTTTCGGGTGTTTTCCTCCTTTTTGCACTGGTTTCTTCCCATCTTTGTGGGTTTATCCACCTGTCGTCTGAGTAGTTGCTGATTTTTCAATTGGGTCTCTAAGCGGACGTCCAGATTGTTGATGATGAAGTATTTCTGTTTCTTAGTTTTCCTTCTAACAAACTGACCCATCTGATGTAGGACTGCTGAGGTCGGCTCCAGGCCCTGTTTGCCTGGTGTACACCTGTAGCAGCTGCGGAACAGTGAGGGTTGCTACTAGTTTCTTCTGCTGCTATCTTTGTCCCTGAATGATGCCCGCCAAATGTCAGCCTGATCAGTCCTTCGTGAGGTGACTCTTTGGGTATACGGGGGTCAGGGAGCTGCTTGAGGAGACTGTCTGTACTTTATACTTGAGGAGACAGTCTGTACTTTATAGGAGCTCAAGTCCTGAGCTGTGAGCTCCGTTGTTCATTCAGGGCTGCTAGGCAGGTACGGTTAAGTATGCTGTATCAGAACTCATAAAGCCCCTTTTTTTCCCTCAGGTGCTCTGTCCTGGGGAGTTAGGGCTTTATTTATGAGTATCCGCTGCACTGTCCTCCCCAGCAAGGAGGCAGTCTAATCACTGCCTGCCTGTAGTGGCTATGCTGAGCTGCAGTGGGCTCCACCCTGCTGTCATGGGCTCTGCCCTGCTGCCATGTTTAATTCCCTGTAGTCCTGTTTATATGGATGTGGTTAGAACTGCCGTGGTGATGATAACCCGCCTGTAGTGGCAGACTCTCTCTGTTATGGCGGGTTGCCTTGACAATGGCAGGCTGCATCAGCAATGGCAGAGTACCTCCATAGGGGTCGAGTGCCTCAGTAATGGTGGACGCCCCTCCTCCACCAAGCTGCACCATCCTGGGTTCAGCTGTGCTTGCTGTGAAACTCTCAACCCTGAGTGTTTCCAATTGCTGTTTTGTTTGTTTTTTGGGGGTCGTACCCGCCGAGCCTGATCACCTGGCTCCCTGTCAGAGCCCTTTTTTTTTTTAAGTTGAACAGTTGACTCTCTCTCAGGTGTTCCAGTCACCTGCTGAAAGGGCGCTGGGATCTGTGTGATTTCCCATGCAGCGACCCACTGCGCCAGCTGAAACAACATTGCTGCCCACGAATCTCCTGGCCTGGCTTTCTGTTTAAGTCTTGTTTATTCAGAGGAATATGCTAATCTGCCTTCCAAAATCTCCAGTTGCTGGTTTAAGAGGGTAACCAAACCAGTGTATTTTGTATGGAGTGCCGCTGTGCTGAAGCCCCGGCCCCAACAGCTGCACTGGCCCAAACAGCTGCACCAGCCCAAACAGCCACAGTGGCAGCCTATGGGGCTCCTTCACCTGGGAATCTCCTGGTCTGTGTGCAATAAAGATCCGTCTGGAAATGCAACATCCACTCACCCTCTGTGCTTTTACTGGGAGCTGCAATCCTGAGTTCGTCCTACAGCACCATCTTCTCTGAGATTAGATATTTTAACACTCATAGTCCACACAAAGCCTCCAGGAATTCATCAGTTGGGGCTTAAATGTTTATACAAGTGGCTATAGTAGAGGGCATCTATTTCTAGGCCTTTGCTGCCAGTAAACTGTGATTCTTAGTATCTTGCTCTCTCTGTCCAGTTTATAGGACAGTGTTTTGCCTTTTGACTTTAATTCTCTGATGGTTATAAGAAAAAGTATTGATTTAAAGTTTATCTTTTTTCTTATGAAGATGGGAGTAACAACTTCCAAAGTCTTTACATGTTAAACCAGAAATGTAAGTTCTTCTATTACTTTTACTTTTAACCTTTCAGTGTATCTTTATAATTTATTCTCTATTACTTGGATGTAGCTGCCTCTGTTGTACTCATTTTACATGTGTTCTTCTTTTGGTTCAGTGTAAAGGTCCTTGTGTTTTAACTGTAGCATTTAATATAGTTAATGATATATTTGGATTTACATGTTCCATTTTCTTTTGTGTTTTCTATATTTTCCCATCTTTACTTCTCTCATATTTATTGCTTCTTTTATGGTAGCTATTTTTTATCATTTATTTTTTTTAATTATAACACTTATAATGAGTTTTAATTTTTTTAAATTATAACTTTCCATACAAAACTGAAGATTATATTAAATGTTTTAAATTTTTGTGTATGTCTAGAAGAAATAAGAATGTGTTTGCATTAATGAAAAACATTCTAATTATTACATTTTATATTAATCTTACTTTAATAGTTCATAGCACATAAATGTGATTATTTGATAACTTGCAAAAATGAGAGAGATACTGCTCAGTATTGACATTTATTGTGAAATACAGAGATTCATCAAGAAATTATTTTTCCTAGGTAGTAGATTAAAAGCATCTCTTCTTGCAGCTTATAGAATGGCTTTACTTACTGAAACTCTTTTGTTCAAAGATAAAGTTTTGATCATAAAAAGCCAATCTCAAACTAAGAACTTGGAGCCACCAAAAAAGATCGTCTTTTTTAGTACACATTAAAATTATACATATTGCTGGAATATTTTCAATTAAAAATAGGAGTGGTTTGTTCTTTGGTTCATGAGTCTGTATACAATCATTTCTTGGCATACATAGGGATTAGTTCCAGTACCACCCCTTCACACACATATACCAAAATCCATGCATAGTCAAGTCCTATAGTTGGCCCTGGGTAACTAGTATATGCAAAGTGGGTCCTCTGTGTATGTTGGGTTTTGCATTCCACAAATACTGTATTTGTAATCTAGGTTTGGTTGGAAAAAAGCCACATATGAGTGGACCCATGCAGTTCAAACCCATGTTGTTCAAGGATCAACTGTATTTCCCCCCAAAAAATGTCTATTGAGATTCGTTAATTGCATTATTTAAATCTTCCATTTCTATTACAACTTGTAATGTTTGTTTTATCAGTTATTGAGATAGGTATGTTCAATTCTCCCATTGCAAGTGCAAATTTCTCTGTTACTCTCTGTGATTTTGTCAATATTTGCTTTACCTCTTTTGATGCTCTCATTTCGATATACACATTGCACATTTAAATTTGTTATGTCTTCCTATGAACTGAACTTGTTTTCATGAACAGAATATAGTTAGAATTTTTTGTTCCAGTTTGAACATCTTTTCCTTTTAACTAGAATGTTGATGCATTTATATTTACTGTAAATACTCATGTCTTGGAGATTAAATATTCCACTTTTATAAAATTTATTTTTAGAGCAATTTTAGGTTTACAGCAAAATTGAGCAGAAAGTACAGGGTTTTCATATACCTTCTGCCATTACCCCAACACAGGCTCCCCACTGTCAGCATCTTGCACAAGAGTTAAACATTTGTTATAACTAGTGAACCTACATTGACACCACATTATCATCCAATGTTCATAGTTCACTTTAGGGTCTGCTGTTGGTGTTCATTCTCTGGGTTTTGACAAATGTATGATGATGTGTATATGATCATTATAGTGTCATACAGAATAGTTTCACTTACCTAAACATCTTTGTGATCTAACCATTTATTTCTCTCTTACCCCTAACTCCTCACAATGATTGACCCTTTTGTTGTAGCCATGATTTTTCTTTTTTCAGAATGTCTTACAGTTGTAATCATAGAGTATGTAGCGGTCTTTGCTCAGGCTGCCATAGCAAAATACCATAAACTAGGTAGCTGAAACAACAGAAATTATTTTCTCACAGTTCTAAAGGTTGGAAAGTTTAAGATCAAGGTGTTGACTGATGTGGGAGGGGTCTCCTTAGTTGTAAATAGCCACCTTCATACTTTCATGTGGTCTTTCTTTTAAGGCCATCAATTCTGTAAGATTAGGATTCTACTCTTAAAATCTCATTTTACCTGAATTTTCTCCATAAGGGCATATGTCCAAATACAGACACATTAGAGATTAGAGTTTTGACAAATAAATTTGAGGAATAAAATTCAGATTGGCTTATTTCAACTTAGTAATATACATCTAAGGTTTCTTCATTTCTTCAATGGCCTTGTGGGTAATTCCCTTTTAGCACTGAATAATATTGCATACTCTGGGTGTACCACAGTTAATTTACCTATTTACCTACTGAAGAATGTTATAGATTTTCCCCCAAGTTTTGGCAATTATGAATAAAGCTGCTATAACATCCATGTGCAGGTTTGAATATGGACATGTTTTAAGTAGTGAAATTGCTAGATTATATGGCAAGAATAGGTTTAGTTTTTAAGAAACAGCCAAAGGGTCTTCCAGAATGGCTATACTGTTTTGAAACCTCACCAGCAATGAATGAGGATTCCTGTTGCTACACATTCTTTTCTGCATCTGATGTCAGTTTTTTCAAGTTAGGTTATTCCAATAACTGTGAAGTTGTGTTTCCTTTTTGTTTTAATTCACAAGTTCCTAAAGACACATATGTTAAACATCTCTTTATGTGCTTACTTGTCACCTGTATATCTTTATTGGTGAGGTGTCTGTTAAGATGTTTTGCCCATCTTTCAAATGAGATGTTTGTTTTTATATTGAGTTGTAAGAGTTCTTTGCATATTTTGGGTAACAGTCTTTTATTAGATATGTCTTTTGCAATATAATTTCCTAGTCTGTGGCATTACTTTTCATTCTTTTTACAATGTCTTTTACAAAGCAGTTTTTGAATTTTAATTAAGTCCAGCTTATCAATTCCTTTGTTGTTGTTAATTGTGCCTTTCATATTTTATCTAAAAAGTAATCTCCATGCCCAGTGTCACCTAGGATTCTTTTATATAATCTTGTAGAAGTTTTGCAGCTTTCCATTTTCTATTTAGATTTATGATACTTTTTGCGTTAATTTTTGTGAAGGGTATAAGGTCTGTATCTAGATTTATTTTTTATTGCATATGGATGGATTGTTAATCCAGCATCATTTGTTGAAAAGATATGAAAATAAGCATATGAAAAAAATGCATATGGACATGTGATTGTTATAAAGATTAGAGAAAATATCTTTGTCCAGTCAAACAATATGTAGTTTGTCTTTCTTTTATAGTGAACTACAAATATATCTCTTGTTCAGAACTTGAATATGTATTGAATGAGATACCAAAATGAAAACATTTGAGAACAAGTATTCTTTAAGATATCTTTAATTCACTTTTTAAGCAATTTTAAACAATTTACAGGTAATTTCATAAGACTTATGTGTAAATTTTAACAAATAAGCATTAAGCAAAACTAGGATAACCACCACTTAGGTCAAGATATAGAATCCTACTCTCACATAAAATCTCCAGTGTGTCTCTCAATTTTCTCCATCTTCACAGTGGCAATAACTATATTGATTTTAAGATAACAGTTTCTTGTTTTTTATTTTGGTCAAATCATATGTAATTGCCAATATTCAACAATTTTTTACCTATAAGAAAATGACAAGTTCATGTGGTTAAACCTAATAGTTTTACCATTTCAGTATGTAATCATAATATAGTTTTTGAAGATATTAAGAATAAATAATTCTCTAAATATCCTTTCTTATCCTGCTTTTTAAAATTTAGTGTAATGTAAAACATGTAACCATATTTTGTTTGTTTTCATTATGTGTGACTGCACTACTGCTTATTTATCCAGTCAGCTAGTTATGGGGATATAAGTCAAGATCTTGTTGGAAAACAGCACAAATTGGGTTTAATATTGAGATTAATAAAGGGGCACACTCTTTACAAAGGAGAAGTGTCCAGCATAAACCTAAGGAACAGTTTAACAATCTAGGGGTAAAAAAGTGGGATAATGTTACTACCCTTAACCTTAAAGAGGAGAAGGAATAGTTACTGGAAACTTAGGTAAAAGAGAGCTCTGTGGGGAAAGTAGTGTATGTAACAAGAGGTAAGAGATTTGGGAAAGGTACATGCCCACTGCCATGATGCTGCAGGAAAGAAACCATGGAAATATATTCCTTGATCTCATTGTATTTCCTCCCTCTGATCTCCTGCCATGGTTCCATTGGCTGAATTCACCTGGAAGCCAGAGAGCAAGCAAACCTATTTATTCACTCTTTGGAGATTTACTCATTGGAACATACAGTAATTAGAGAAAGTTGAAGAGTAAATCTGGAAGGTAAAATAAGAGGTATCTTCTCAGTGTACTTCATTTGGCCTTCGGCAATCTCACCTTGTCTTTCATTCAGGTGATGAAAATGTGTCTCCAACCCAAGAAACATTAAGCCCTATTCAAATCCATAATATTTTAGAGTAATTTCAATTGGGTCTTACTTCTATCTATAACCTACTACATTCATTGTTCAGCATCAACATTCTTTATATAAAGTGGCAAAGGATAAAAGGGGGTAGTGGTATAAGAAATAATTAATGGACAGAAATCATTGCCACCGTTGTCATTTCTATAACTAGTTATGAAGGCAATTAATTATAGCTGCCTTCCTCCGTTACCCCTCCATGTTCTCATTAGTTTTTGCCTCCTCCTTTGATAGACAGTAGTTTTTTATCTGGTAAAGCAACTCAAAAACCTTTATTGTTATGATAGCTGATACTTTGGTGGTTTTATTAGATTGCTGTAGTCCTCTATCTTTTATTTTCAGCATGGAAGTTTTTAAAGGTATCCCAGTGAACCCTTGGGGTCAAAATTATTCCTTCTTGCTTCTGTTAATTACTGAAACTTACTTCTCCCCAGTTATTGAGATACAGCCAGTACAGAAATGTTTTTCTCTCTGTCAATTGATTTAATGACATGGGATCCCCAAATGGCAAGAAGGCAATCTCAGCTTCTAGCTTATTGGAATATGAATATTTGGTGGGAGCATTCTTCATTTGGACCCCAGAGCATTCTTCATTTGGAGCTTACTTAACTAAAGTCATTGGGAAATGAAATAAAAATTCTTTAAGTGGGTTATTAAGTATATGTGGTATGAGATTGGTAGGCTATGGCATAGGTAGGGCCATATATTGGCATACATTTTAAAGGCTATATGACATCCTGTAGATCTAGACTGTAGCCTCTCAGGCTGTTTTCTATCAGAAGTCATAGCAACCAAGACTTCACCTAGCTATTTCACTGTTCCATCAAACTTGCTGCTTCTGGGTAATGGGGGCTTGTGCTAATACCAGTGAGTTTTATGGGCATGAACTCATTGTGACACATCAGTTGCATAAAACATGCCCCTGGTTGGAGATTATGTATAGGATACTAGGTCAGTCAAAAAGATATTCTTCAAGTTTATGAACAAGAATATTGGTAGAAGTTCTACAGGCAGAGAAAGTGATTTAGTGCCTAAAATAAATGCCTAACTCACTGAGGGCAGATCACTTCCCTCTCTATGATAGAAAATTTACAGTAGTCCATCTGCCACCAGATGTTTTGCTAATTCTTCTAGAAAATGATGCTATACTTGAAGGCTCAACTTTACCCTATGCTTTTGACAATTTCAGCACTCAGAAGGGGCAATATCCATATTATTCTTGATAGGAAAACCCTATACTATTAATTTACTCAAAAGTCACTGTCATCATGGCCTCTTGGTACTTAGGTCCATAGAATAAGCACAAATGTAGCTGAGGCATTAGCTTGACTGATATTTATAGATGGGTCCTCTGGCTGAGATATTACACTATGGTAAATGCCTTCCTATGCACATTTATATGGGGCTTGGATAACTTTATACACCTGTCACTCTATTTTAGAAAGTCATAGACAAAACTCCCTAAGACATGCATGTCACCATTTTTTCAATCTTTTTGCCCCAAGTCTTCAACTGACTACCTGGCCAATTCCGTTAGCTTCTGCCTTCAAATCAATGTAAAACTAAATCTCAAACCATCTCTAGTTCTGCATATAGTGGAGCCTTAGTTGTACTCCTCAAATTTCTGTCCACAAGAAGGATTTCTGCTTACTATTGTCTTTTAGGTCTTTTCTTTCATGTGACTACAATACAGTGTCAAATAATGGGTTAATATGTAAAAGAGTATAAGCAGTCTGTTATAAAAATTGGGAAAAGATAGAAATAGGCCTGTGAAAGGTTTGGTTCTCAATGTTATTACTGGGAGTATATAATGATTTTTAAAAACTCTTAATTATTTAAAGATATATTAATAATATTACATATCTATAGGCATAAGTTTCTGAAGTATTTCAGTATCTAGATTTTTTCTTAAGAGTTGGCACCTTCTCACTTACTTTGGTCTCAGATTCCTGTCCTTAACTTTCCATATTTGTTGCTAAGTGATTTGTTTTTCCTGAGGTTTTTCAGTTGAATGAAGGAGAGGGATGACAACTTGTATTTAGTCCACTGACTTATTCACATGTGCTAGTTTTTGTTACAACTTACAAGAGATTAATTGATAGTTATTCAGCTTTGCAATTTAAAATGAAAAATTATTAGCTTAATAAAATGAAAAAAGGAATATGTCATTGTGTCTCAATATATTTTATATTTTTACAGTAAATATATTTTCTCTTTAATATATTTCAAATGCCTATTTTGTAGATCTGAAGGTGCCTCAGATGACAGGTAAAAGTTTTTTGCCAGTAGACTCAAAATCAAAAGATCAACTTCAAATTAAGAAAAACAAAATTGCCCAAGTGGAAACACATGGTATGTACAAGATTACAAATAACCTTAAATTATATTCATATTCAGAGGAATAAGTTTGGAATGTGGTCATAAATGCATATCAGCAAACTAATTTTGATTTTTTATATCTGGTCCCTTACGATAATAACAGCAAATATTTTTATTAATATTTTTTGAGCATTTATTAGCAAATAATCCACAAAGAATCTCTATGAGGAAAATACTACTACTATTACTATTTAGGAAATGAGGGGTATAAGACATGGAGTAACTGCCTAAAGTCACATCATTAGAGATCGATTTCAAACCTGTGTAATCTGGCTCTTTATTCTGCTGTGATTACCCCAGGAAAAGTAGAGGAAATCTTAGAAGAATCTGACTATATTTGGCTTTAAAGTATATAGTGAATTCTAACGTATATTCTACACTATATAGTGAATTCTATAGTATATAATAAATTCTAACCTATATGCTAAAGTATATAATGAATTCTAACCTCTCATGCACACTCTTCTTTTGCTCTCTTTCTTTTGCTACTATTCCTCTGTGGCTACCAGAAATTCTTAAATTACTCTTACAGCATTTAAACATATTAACTTACCAATTACAGTATGTTCCTCAATTTCAGTTTTTTAAGTGACAAGAAATGTTGATAAATTGATAAAAATAGCATTTATACATTTTTGTAATTGTTTATTTTTAATGTAAATTTTTTTGAGTAGATATGTATCTGTTCCTGGTTTTTTTAAAACAATGAAACAAATGATCCTTTTTTTATAACGTTAGAGAAAATCTCTTACTAATATGCCAAAACCAAGTTTCATGATGAAATGAAATTTTCAATTAGAGATAAAAATAAGATAAAATTTCCATTGCCGCTAAAGTAAGTATTGTTGTAAAATGTATAACCAATGTAATGAAAAAGAAAACCTGTTATTATAAATATTATAAGAAATGGTACAACATTATTATTACTTATAGATTATGAGATTTTTACTTTTAAAGCTTAAAAGAATCAAACATAAGAAAATTCGATATCAGTGTGATGTTCAGCAATGTGGCTAACACAAATTTGGCAAAGAAAAACAAAAACATTTCTATATTTCCCAACAGTAAAGAGAGCACAAAAATAATAAAATAACTGATAAATAAACACTAGGAAATACACTGCCCTCATATGATGGAAACAGTGAGCTTAAATGACTAAAGAAATGTTGACTAAATAGGGAGATATTTCATGCTCATGAGTGACAGACTCCTAACAGTACTGGGTAAATAACTTACTTCCAGTCAAAATGCCAGTAGTTTATTGTTTTTGGTGTTGATGGAATTTTATAAAAATTATTTTAAAACTTGGCAACAATAGCATATTTCAGTAAAAAAATAATTGACTAAAAAAAGAGAAAAGAGCCGTGGCACTTGGCCTAACTACATATTGAAAAGCCCCAATATAAAATAATAAACATTCAAACGAATGGAGCAGACTAGAAACTCCAGAAACTAAATAGTGTCATGAACATAACCATTAGAATTAGTGGTATAAAAAGTGATTCTTTAACAAATAATATTAAGACAAATCAGAAAAAAACTAAAGTGGGCCGGGTGCGGTGGCTCACGCCTGTAATCCCAGCACTGGGAGGCCGAGGTGGGTGGATCATGAGGTCAAGAAATCGAGACCATCCTGGTCAACATGGTGAAACCCCGTCTCTACTAAAAATACAAAAAATTAGCTGGGCATGGTGGGACGTGCCTGTAATCCCAGCTACTCAGGAGGCTGAGGCAGGAGAATTGCCTGAACCCAGGAGGCGGAGGTTGCGGTGAGCCGAGATAGCACCATTGCACTCCAGCCTGGGTAACAAGAGCAAAACTCTGTCTCAAAAAAAAAAAAGAAAAAAACCCAAGTGATAATTTTATCTTTTGCTATTCAACAAACTGATTTTCTAGGTTGTAAATAAGTCCTATGAAAAATCAAACAGGGAAAGAAAACAAATTAGTCTCATTTTCAGGAAGGTTCACCCAGGTATGACTTTATAGACAGGAATATAAAGGAAAGATCATTAGAAATTGGCTAAATAATAATTTTAAATTTCTGTGCAAAAAACCACCAAAATCAGTATTAAAAAGCAAATATCAAACTTAATTTTGTGACAGTCAAAGGGTATAACTTTTATGTAAAAATATTTTAATTTATTTTAGATTAATAAAGATCTTAAAAGAAAATTTTAAAATAAATTTCTCCAACAAGAAAAATGGACATCAGATTATTTATCCCTATTAATCAAATACATTTATATCAATAATAAAAAATTCAGTTAAAACCATTTATAAAATAACAAATACTGTAAGTATATACTATCAGTTGGGAGGAATACAGAGAAACACATCTCAATGTTACAGGAAGATGTAGATTTTGATTAGACATTTTGGGGAAATCTTTATGAAAATATGTACCAATTATATTTAAAATATGCCCATGGGTTTCAGTGACTTTGAATATGTACAATGTCTCTGACCCAGATATATACACTTTTTAAAATTTCTCTTTTAATATTTTATTATAAAAAATTCATATGTCAAATCTATACAAGCAAATTGATTTTTTAATTTTAGTCAATATTGTATGAGTATGTTTAGTCACATAAGTAATCTTAGCAGAAAATGAGAATTTCTACTTTATTGCATTTCGGCATTACCAGAAATGGGTAACAATAATAAGTCACAATCTTATTATGTTTATAATTTTAATAGTAATGGCTTTTGGTGTTTCACTAAAAATCAAAATGTTAGCTTTTGGTTGGAGGCAGAAGTGTATTCTATCTTAAGGGAATAAATGTCTAGGAGTAAATCTATAATTTTAATTTTTCAAAGAGTTTTAGGAATAGATGTGAAACTTGTCAAATTAACTTCAGATATTAATAATTTTTCTCTTATTTGACATAATGTATTAATATGTTCCTAGACTTTAGAAATTATAGTCTTCTTGAGATTAGGACATAGTAGGTAAATTTCAATAGTATTTTTATATTTAATTTACTAAAAGTTTTTTTTTCTTTAATCTTGGTAGATCAAAAGATGGATAAAATGTCAGATAGGAGTTTTACACCTGAAAATGTAGAATCAGCTGCAGGACACATGGATCAAATTCAAACAAGTGAAGTTGACCAATACCAAAAATTGAGAAGTACGTATGATGTTGTTATATAAATATATGTTTCTTGTTGATAAATATGTTTTAAAATAATAGACAGCACTTGGTGATTTAAAAATGTGTTATAAATATGATTCAGCTCTATCTATGGCTTTATAGTTAAATTTTTCTCTAGGATGAATATTTTTAAACAATTTACCAAAAATTAGAGTTTCAGCGTTAATGACTGCTGTAAAGCTAGTAACACCACTCTTTACTTCTCATATTCTTTAGTATTCTAATTCTTGTATTGTATTTCTTAAATGTATTTGGGTGAGGAATACTGCCTTTTTCTTTTCCTTGTAATAGTATTTCATGGAGTACCAGTTTGGTAAACACTTTTCGAGGAATTTTATAGAGCTATTAGAGATTACTTAAGTAATTGTAAACAGAATGTTGGTAGAAATATGGACAGTGAAGGCCATTCTGATGAGGTCTTAGACAGAAATGAGGAATGTGCTATCAGAAACTGTAGTATAGGCTTTCCTTGTTACAATAGGAAAGTGAGAAATTCCTTTAACAATTTCTTGTTAACTTGGGAAAGATCTTGGCTGAATTATGTTTGTGTCCCAGTGTTTTATGATAGGAAAAATGTAGGAGTGATAAAAAGGATATTTGGTGGAAGAAATATCTAAGCTAAGTCTTTAGGGTATAGCATTACTTCTCTTGACTATTTTTAATAAAATGCACAGAAAGATACAGACGGAATTTATAATCAAAAGGGAAATAGCATGTAAAGATTTAGAAAGTTTTCAGTTGGGTCAAATTATAAAGAATGAAAGAGCATGCTTAGGAGAGAGCATCAAGAGTGTGGCCAAGTGACCGTTTGATAAGATTAGTATGGGGAGAAGCAAGCCAGATGCTATTCAACAAGACATTGAGAACATGACCCTGAAGGCATTTATGAAATTAATGGGACTTACCCTTCCATCACAGGCCCATAGTGTCAAGGCCTGAGAGCCAGAACTATTTCAAAGGTAGGGCCTCAGGTGCCCATGGGACCTTGGAGCTTGCTGTCCAGTGCTACCTCGTCCTTGTTTCCCACATTTAGACACAGTGCTTCTTAGCTACCCCAGCTGTGGATCATGGGGGCATAGGTATGGCTCACATCACCCCTCCAGAATGTACAAGACAAACCTGTATGGTGCTATCCATGTGGTACTAACTCTGCAGGTGTACAGAGTGCAAGAGCTGTGGGGGCATGGCTACCTCTACCTAGATTTCAAAAGATGCATTAAAGAAGCTTGGGACCCAAATAGAGAACTACCACAAGGGTGGAGACAACACAGAGTGCCCTCAATAAGATAATGCCTAGTGGAGCTGTTGGCACAGAGCCACTTCTGTGATCCCCCACTAGGACAATGCCCAGTAGAGCTGTAGGGGCAGTGCTTCCTCCACAACCTCATAACTGCAGAGCCACCAGCATGCAATACTATCCTGGGAGAGTTGCAGCCACCCTGGCTCAACCCATGAGTGCTGCTATATGAGCAGAGCCCATCAAAGCCATGGAGGCAGGAATTCCCAGAGTCTTAGGAGCTCAACCTCCATGCCACAGTGTCCAGAAGGCAGGAAATTTAAGGCAAATAATATTATTGTGGAGCCTCAAGACTTTATGTTTGCCCCATTAGGTTTTGGATTTGGTCAGGATCTATTACCCTTTTTTTTCCTGTTTCTTCATTTTGTAATAAAAATGTCTATTCTATGCCTATCCCACCACTGTAATTTAGAAACACATAACTTGTTCGATGTCACACATTCACAGATGGAAAACAGTTTGCCAATGGAAAAAATTATGTCTTGGTTCTTACCCATGACTGATTTAGATATTTAGATGAGACTTGGGACGTTAGACCTTTTGAGTTGATGCTAGAACTAGTTAAGATTATTGGGACTATTGAGATTCAGTGAACATACTTTATGTGTGAGATGTATACAAATTTTGGAGGACTGGGGATGGAATGCTGTGATCTGAATGTATGTTTTTCCCTAAAATTTATATATTACAACTTAAGACCCAATGTGATGGTATTAAGAGGCGGGGCATTTGGGACATGATTAAGTCACAAGGATTCTACCTTTATGAATGGGATTAGTGCCCTCCTAAAAGAGGTAGAAGGGAAGTCCTAGTCCCTTTTGGCTTTCAAATATGTGAGGACACAGGATTTATCTTTGTCACTCTTCCATATATGCATATAAGGACACAGAGAATGCAGCAGCTATGAGGAACAGGCCCTCACCAGACCTTGAAACTGCTGGTTCTTTGATCTTGTACTTTTGCAAAAATATCTAGTCTTGAGAGGGAAAAAGAAGATGGTGTGGTAGGAGCAACTCAGGATTGCAGCTCTCAGTGAAGGTGCAGAGGGTGAGTGCAAGCCGCATTTCCAGACGGATCCTTGTTGCCCACAGAACGGGGAAATTCCCAGGTGTAGGAGAGATACGGGACACCAGTGCAGCTGTTTTGGCTGGCGCGACTGTTTCAGCCAGTGACACAGTGCAGCAACACTCTGCACAAAACACACTGGTCTGGGTGCCCTGTTAAACTGGTAATCTGAGATTTGGGAGGGCAGATTAGCATATCCATCTGATTAAATGGGACTTGGACAGTGAGCCAGACCAGGAGATTCCCGGGAAGTGATGTTTGAGCCGGCACAGTGGGTTGCTGCACAGGAAATCACACAGATCCTGGTGTTCTATCAGCAGGCGAATGAAACACCTGGGAGATAGTCAACCGTTCAACTTAAAAAAAAAAAAGGGCTCTGAGGCAGGGAGCCAGGTGATCAGGCTCGGCAGGTCCCAGCCCCACAGGGACCAACAAAATGGTGATTCGAAATGCTAGGGGTTGAAAGTTTCACTGCTGGCACAGCTGGACCCAGGATGTTGCAGCTCAGTGGGGGAGGGGCATCCGCCATTACCGAGGCATTCTGCCCCTACTGAGGTACACTCCCATTGCTGACATAGCCTGCCATTGCCGAGGCAACCCGCCATAACAGAGAAACTCTGCCAATACAGAGGTGGGCCACCATCACCATAGCAGTTTTAACCACACCTATATAAACAGGACTACAGGGAATTACTTGGCAACAGGGTGGACCCCACAGCAGCAGGGTGGAGCCTTGGCAGGCAAATAGTGACTAGACTCCCTCCTAGCTGGGCAGGACAGTGCAATGATTACTCATAAAGAAAGCCCTAACTCCCTGAGACAGCATCTGAGGACAAAAAGGGGTTTTATGAGTTCTGCCGCAGCAGACTTAAATGAACCTGCCTAATAGCCGTGAATGAACAACGGAGCTCACAGCTCTGCACTTGAGCTCCTATAAAGTACAGAGCATCTCCTCAAGCAGCTCCCTGACCCCTCTATATTGAAAGACTCACCTCAAAAAGGAATGATCAGACTGACATTTGGCAAGCATTCTGGGACAAAGATAGCAGAAGAAGAAACTGGTAGCATCCCTCACTGTTCTGCAGCTTCTACAGGTGTACCCTGCAAGCAGGGCCTGGAGTGGACCTCAGCAGTCATACAGTAGAGGGGCTAGACTGTTAGAAGGAAAACTAAGAAACAGAAATACTTCTTCATCAACAATCTGGGCGTCCACTCAGAGACACAATCGAAAAGTCAGCAACTACTCAGATGACAGGTGGATACATCCACAAAGATGGGAAGAAACCAGCACAAAAAAGAGGAAAACACCCGAAACCAGAACACCTCACCTCCTAGAAGGGACCACAACTCCTCACCAGCAAGAGAACAAAGCTGGACGGAGAATGAGTGTGACAAAATGATGGAATCAGACTGCCTAAGGTGGGTAATGAGAAACATCCATGAGCTAAAAGAAAATGTTCTAAATCAATCAAAGAAACTAAGAAACTTGAAAAAAAGGTTTGAGGAAATGATAACAAGAATGGAAAACTTAGAGAGGAATATGAATGAATTGAAGGAGCTGAAAAACACAACACGAGAACTTCGCAAAGCATGCACAAGTTTAAACAGCCAAATTGACCAAGCAGAAGAAAGAATATCAGAAGTTGAAGATGAACTCAGTGAAATAAAATGAGAAATAAAGATGAGAGAAAAAAGCACAAAAAGGAATGAACAAAGTCTCCAAAAAATGTGGGACTATGTGAAGAGACCTAACCTACATTTGATAGGTTACCAGAATGTGATGAGAATGAATCCAAGGTGGAAAATACTCTTCAGGATATTATCCAGGAAAATTTCCCCAACCTATCAAGGCAGGCCAATATTCAAGTCCAGGAAATACAGAGAACACTACAAAGATATTCCACAAGAAGAGCAACCCCAAGGCACATAATCTCCAGATTCACCAGGGTGGATATGAAGGAGAAAATACTAACGGCAGCCAGAGAGAAAGGTTGGGTCATCCACAAAGGGAAGCCCATCAGACTCACAGCAGATCTCGCAGCAGAAACTCTACAAACCAGAAGAGAGTGGGTGCCAATATTCAACATCCTTAAAGAAAAGAACTTTCAACCCAGAATTTCATATCAAGACAAACTGAATTAAGAAAAGGAAAAATAAAACCCTTTGCGAACAAGCAAGTACTCAGAGATTTTGTCAGCACCAGGCCTGCTTTACAAGAGCTCCTGAAAGAGGCACTACACATAGAAAGGAACAACCAGCACCAACCATTCCAAAAACATACCAGATGCTAAAGTGCATTAAAAAAATGAAGAATCTGCATCAACTAAGGGGCAAAACAGCCAGCTAGCATCAAAATGGCAGTATCAAATTCACACATAACAATATTAACCCTAAATGTAAATGGGCTAAATGCACCAATCAAAAGATACTGACTAGCATATTGGATAAAAAGCCAAAACCCATTGGTGTGCTGTATCCAGAAAACCCATCTCACATGCAAGGATACACAAAGGCTCAAAATAAAGGAATGGAGGAAGATTTACCAAGCAAATAGAGAGCAAAAAGCAGGAGTTGCAATTCTCATCTCTGATAAAATAGTCTTTAAAGCAACTAAGATAAAAAGAGACAAAGAAGGACATTACTTAATGGTAAACGGATCAATACAGTAAGAAGAGCTAACGATCCTAAATATATATAGACCCAATACAGGAGTACCCAGATATATAAGGCAAGTTCTTAACGACTTACAAAGAGACTTAGACTCCCACACAATAATAGTGGGATACTTTTAACACTCCACTGTCAATTTTAGACAGATCAACCAGACAGAAAATTAACAAGAATATCCAGGGCTTGAACTCAGACCTGGAACAAACAAACCTGATAGACATTTACAGAACTCTCCACCCCAAATCCACAGAATATACATTCTTCTCAGCACCACATCACATCTACTCTAAAATTGACCACATAATTGGAAGTAAAGTACTCCTCAGCAAATGCAAAGCAACTGACATAATAACAAACAGTATCTCAGACCACAGTGCAATCAAGTTAGAACTCAGAATTCAGAAACTAACTCAGAACTGCACAGCTTCATGGAAACTGAACAACTGGCTCTTGAATGTTGACTGGATAAACAATGAAATGAAGGCAGAAATAAAGAAGTTCTTTGAAACCAACAAGAACAAAGACACAACATACCAGAATCTCTGGGACACATTTAAAGCAGTCTCTAGAGGAAAATATATAGCAATAAGTGCCCATATGAGAAGAATGGAGAGATCCAAAATTGACGCCCTATCGTTTAAATTGAAAGAGCTAGAGGAGCAAGATCAAAAAAACTGAAAACCTAGCAGAAGACAAGAAATAACTAAGATCAGAGCAGAACTGAAGGAGATAGACACGAAAATTCCTTCAAAAAAATCAATAAATCCAAGAGCTGTTTTTTTTTGAAAAGATCAACAAAATACACCACTAGCTAGACTGATAAAAAAGAAAACAGAGAACAACCAAATAGATGCAATAAAAATGATAAAGGGGAATTCATCACAGATTCCACAGAAATTCAAACCAGAGAATATTACAAACAACTCTATGCACATAAACTAGTAAATCTGGAAGAAATGGATAAATTCCTGGACACCTGTGTCCTCCCAAGCCTAAACCAGGAGGAAGGCGAAACTATGAATAGACCAATAATAAGGTCTGAAGTTGAGGCAGCAATTAAGAGCCTACAACACAAATAAAGCCCAGGTCCAGGTGGGTTCACAGCCGAATTTTACCAGACACACAAAGGAGCTGGTACCACTCCTTCTGAAAGTATTCCAAAAAATCCAAAAAGAGGGAATCCTTCCCAAATCATTTTATGAGATTAACATCGTCCTGATACCAAAACCCGGCAGAGACTCAACAAGAAAACAAAACTTCAGACCAATATTTATGATGACCATAGATGCAAAAATCTTCAATAAAATACTGGCAAGCCAATTGCAACAGTACATCAAAGAACTTATCCATCATGATCAAGTAGAATTCATCCTGGGGATGCAAGGCTGGTTCAAAATACGCAAGTCTATAAACGTAATTCACCACCTAAACAGAACCAAACCCAAAAACCACATGATCATCTCAATTGACACAGAGAAGGCATTTGACAAAATCCAACAGCCCTTTATGCTAAAAACTCTCAATAAACTAGGTATTGATGGAACGTATCTCAAAATAATAAAAGCTATTTAGGACAAACCAACAGCCAATATCATACTGAATAGGCAAAAACTGGCAACATTCCCTTTGAAATCCAGCACTAGACAAGGATGCCCTCTTTCACCACTCCTATTCAATATAGTACTGGAAGTTCTAGCCAGAGCAATCAGGAAGGAAAAAGAAATAGAGTATTCAAATAGGAAAGTAGGAAGCCAAATTATCTCTATTTGCAGACGACATGATAGTATACCTAGAAGACCCCATTGCCTTAGCCCAAAAACTCCTGAAACTGAAAAGCAACTTCAGCAATGTCTCAGGATATAAAATCAATGTGCAAAAATCACAAGCATTCCTATACACCAATAACAGACTTAAAGAGAGCCAAATCAAGAATGAACTGCCATTCACAGTTGCTACAAAGGAATAAAATACCTAGGAATACAACTTACAAGGAACGTAAGGGACCTCTTCCAGGAAAACTACAAACCACTGCTCAACGAAATAAGAGAGGACACAAACAGATGGAGAAACATTCCATGTTCATG
>CM052669.1:28582329-28615667 GCA_028533165.1 Leontopithecus rosalia
CCCTGTTTAATAAATGGTGTTGGGAAAACTGGCTAGCCATGTGCAGAAAGCAGAAACTGGACCCCTTCCTGACACCTTACACTGAAATTAACTCCAGATGGATTAAAGACTTAAACATAAGACCAGGCACCATAAAAACCCTAGAAGAAAATCTAGGCAAAACCATTCAGGACATAGGAGTAGGCAAGGACTTCATGACCAAAACACCAAAAGCATTGACAACAAAAGCCAAAATAGACAAATGGGACCTAATCAAACTCCACAGCTTCTGCTCGGCAAAAGAACAGTCACTAGAGTGAATTGGCAACCAACAGAATGGGAAAAAATTTTTGCAGTTTACCCATCTGACAAAGGACTGATATCCAGAATTTGCATAGAACTCAAAACAGATTTACAGGAAAAAAACAAACAAGACCATTCAAAAATGGGCAAAGGATATGAACAGATACTTTACAAAAGAAGACATACATGAGGACAACAAACATATGAAAAAAGGCTCATCATCACTGGTCATTAGAGAGTTGCAAATCAAAACCACATTGAGATACCATCTCACGCCAGTTAGAATGGCGATCATTAAAAAATCTGGAGACAACAGATGCTGGAGAGGATGTGGAGAAATAGGAACACTTTTACACTGTTGGTGGGAATGTAAATTAGTTCAACCATTGTGGAAGACAGTGTGGCGATTCCTCGAGGCCTTAGAAATAGAAATTCCATTTGACCCAGCAATCCCATTACTGGGTATATACCCAAAGGACTATAAATTGTTATACTATAAGGACATAGGTACATGAATGTTCATTGCAGCACTGTTAACAATAGACCTGGAACCAACCCAAATGCCCATCGATGATAGACTGGACTGTGAAAATGTGACACATATACACCATGGAATATTATGCAGCAATCAAAAATGATGAGTTCATGTCCTTTGTAGTGACATGCATGAATCTGGAGAACATAATTCTCAGCAAACTGACACAAGAACAGAAAATGAAATACCGCATATTCTCACTCATAGGTGGGTGATGAACAATGAGAACACATGGGCACAGGGAAGGGAGTACTACACACTGGGGTCTTTTGGGGGGAATAGGGGAAGAACTGTGGAGGGGGAAGCTGGGGAGGGATAGCCTGGGGAGAAATTCCAAATGTGGGTGATGGGAGGAAGGCAGCAAAACACACTACCACGTGTGTACCTATGGAACTATCTTGCATGTTCTGTGCGTTTACCCCAAAACCTAAAATGCAATAATTAAAAAAAAAGAAGAGCCAACATTTCAATGTTAGATTTCTTTTTTCTAGGTTATAGTTTGTCTTGTTTTGCTTTTAAATTTTAAAGTCCTTATTTATTATCACTATTCTGTACTGTTTTTAGTGACTTTAATTCTTCATTCACTGTCATCCTCAATTCTCCAGGACTGTTTATTTCCATTACACTTGCCTTACTCAGATTTGCCAGGAAAGCATTTGAAAAAAACAACAAATGAAGACCCTCTCAATTATAGAAATTAGATCAATTCACAAAATTTTTAGTTCAGTGTCAGCTGGATGTGCAATACTGTCTGGGTATCCTCCTATCTACACTCATACCTTCCCCTGCACTAGGTGATTAGAATCAGATTCCTGGGACTCAACATGTTCAAAACTAAACTTACATTTACTCCAGACATAATTGTTTTTCTACGTTTTTTTTTTTATTATGGCAAGGTTGAACATTACAAAGAAGAAAATAATAGTCACTAATATGCCTCAGAATTGGCCTTTGTTAATTGTCATATTGGCTTTTAGGATTTTGTCTGTCTGTCTATCTATCTGTCTGTCTGTCTGTCTATTTGTCAATCATCTGTCTTTCATCTGTCTCTGTCATCTATTTTGTGAATATATGGATATTATATATCACATAATCCTTTATCTTAACATTATAATATTACACATAAAGCTAAAGACCCCCCCATCTTATTTGACTACTGTCATTCCCAGTTACCTTTCTTACTTTGACTAAGCAAAATCTTCTTTTTATGTACATCCTTTATTTCATAGAAATATATGATATGTTTTTTGTTTAGTTTTAAGCATATAATAAAATTGCTATTTAGTACTACTAATAGTACTTAATACTAATAGTATTTTAGTATTAGTATTACTAATCAGTGTCTAGTAGTTTTATTAGCATTATAATTACTAGTAGTATAATAAATATTATACTATTTAAATTTAAGCAGTATATAATAAATGTTACTGGTAGAATTGTATTTCTCTGCCAGATAAATAAGTTTCCTGCATACTTTTTGCTTTGTACCTATTTATGTACTTGTGTGATTTTCTTTTTCAAGTTTTCTTTTCTTCCTTTCTTCTCTATCAAACTGAAACTTTACATTCTATTATTTGTTTGTCCTTAATTTTTTGTCTTAACACATGTATTTAGTTTTATACGTAATTTTTGCTATGTCTAAAACTAATCAGTATCTTTAGCTCCATTACAAACAAAAGAACCTTAGAAATATTTTACTCCCATTTATACTTCTAAATTGCTTTCTCACTCCAAACTCATCAAAATAAAAATGTTAAAGTGTTAATAAGTTTGAAGATGTGTATTCAGTCATTATTGTTCATTTTTTCATAATTTCTATATCAGTTAATGTGTTTAGTCTCTCTAATCATCTCTCTTACTCATGACAACTAGTGAGGTAGAACATCTTTTGTCTATTTCTTAACTCTTTCCTTTTCTGTTATCATATTGTATCCTTTGCCCATTTTTTATTAGGTTTTATTAGGTTGTCTGCTTTTCTTAAAACACCCTAGGTGCTTTGATATATTAACAAAATAAGTCAAATAGCATACACTTTTTAAATCATTTTATAGTTCTATCTTTTATATATTGGCACATATTTTTTTAATTTATTGTGGTCTTGTATGTTTCTACTTTACTTACAACTCTGTTTCTGTTCTTACTTAAGAAATGTCCCCTTAACCTCGAGGGTAAATGAATGTTTTCCATATTTTATTTTAGTAGTTGCTTATTTTTTACACATGATTTTTAATCCATCAACCACGTATATTTCATAAGGTATATGATTATTATAAATACTTTTGCTTTCTGTCATAGAGCTAGGAAATTCTATTTCCAATGTTTAACTCTTAATATCGATGGAGAAACAGATTCAAACATGCTCATGACTTATATAATGCTAATTAACTCATAAAACTGAAATATGATATGTAAATGACCAACATTATATAAATGATCAAAGAAAATATAATAGGCTACAAAAATATAGGGTCAAAAACCAAAAAAGCATAAGAAATAACATAGTAAGTATCTGTAATAAAGATATAATTTATTAAAATAAATGTGAATTATTTCAATTCACATTTTAAATAGCATTCTTAAATTCTATAAAAATGCATAATGCGGCTATTATATTTAATTAATATGATATTACTGATTATGAGACCTGTCCCTTTTAGGTATCATAAGGAAACAGAAATATGAACAATTGTGAAACAGTGCTTTCTTTTTCATTTATTGTAATGTACCTAAATTTTGGAGACGCTAAATGTAAACAAAAATTTGCATTAGTCAAAGTATAGTAATAATGTTTTTAAGAAATGAACACCTAAAACAAGATGGCTCAGAAAGGTTCAAAACAAAGATTACCACCCTATGCTGCACACACAAGACAAATTGAAATTGAAAGTAAATAGAAGATAGGAGTGTGCCTTCACCTTAATTCTGAGTTTTCCAACATACATTTTCAGCTAAACTATGACAGAAAGATCCCAAATTGTATGTTAGTCATAGTGATGTTAAGTATATTTAACAACTGGTATGGCAATATATTAATAAGATAACATATGAGTTCAGAAATTGAAGTAATTATATTTTATTTTCTAAAATTAACTATTACGGCACTCCCAATCATTGTCAGTTTCAGGCTATAATAAATTTGCTAGACAAAACAGACTTTAATATTACATTTATTTGGCTTCTTAACAGAATGCAGAAGAGGGAATACAGAAAGCACAGTGTTTCTTTCACTGGGGCACCCAGCAGCTGCCACATACTTTTTTTTCTTTTGTTCTCCTCACCTATATTGAGCATGTGAAGCTACTAATAAAGGAATTAAAGGGTCTGTGATACTTGATACAGAAAAGCCACAATTCCCATCAACATCTTGCCTAATGTAAACTGTCTCTAGAACTTCCACTGGCATACCCCTATTTACTTGAGCTTCTAAAACACCTCTTCATTGATCTTTAGTGGTATTAGTCTCCATTGTAATTAGGACAGCATAGAGCCCATCTTAGAGATGTTTTCATTCTTTCTCAGAGTTGTTTCTGGTATAATGTATGAGATTAATAAGTGTTCTTTCCTGAATGGCCTTTTCCAGGCAGATGGCCAACTGTGATAGTTTTGTGTCAGCTTGACTAGGCTCTACTACCTGGTTGCATGGTCAAACACAAGTCTAAATGTTACTGTGGGTATCTTAAAGATATAATTAACATTTAAATCACCAGGCTTTCAGTGAAACAGCTTACCTTCCGTAATATGGGTGAACCTCATCCAGTCAGCTGAAGGTCTTGAGAGAAAAGACTGAAATCCCACAAAGAAAAAGGAATTTTTCCACCACAATGCCTTTTTTTTTAAAGTTTTATTTATTTATTTTTGGCCTTATCTTTTTAAAAAATGTATTTATTTTACTTTTGGCACATGCTATATCTGGCATTTTCCCCCATGTTATCCCTTCCAACTCTCCTCTCCTTCCCCAACCCTGCTATCTCTCCCCTACCGACCCCCCAACTACCCCCAGTGTGTGATGCTCCTCTCCCTGAGTCCACGTGTTCTCGTTGTTCAACACCCACCTATGAGTGAGAACATATGGTGTTTGGTTTTCTGTTCTTGTGTCAGTTTGCTGAGAATGATGGTTTCCAGATTCATCTAAGTCCCTACAAAGGACACAAACTCATTGTTTTTTTATGGCTGTGTAGTATTCCATGGTGTATATGTACCACATATTCTTTGTCCAGTCTATCATTGATGGGCATTTGGGTTGGTTCCAGGTCTTTGCTATTGTACACAGGGCTGCAGTAAACATACGTGTGCAAATGTCTTTATAGTAGAATGATTTATAGTTCTTTGGGTATATACCCAGTAATGGGATTCCTGTGTCAAATGGAATTTTTATTTCTAGATCCTTGAGAAACCACCACACTGTCTTCCACAATGGTTTAACTAATTTACACTCCCACCAACTGTGTAAGAGTATTCCTATTTCTTCACATCCTCTCCAGCATCTGTTGACTCCAGATTTTTTAATGATCGCCATTCTAACTGGTGTGAGATGATACCTCAGTGTGGTTTTGATTTGGCATTTCTCTAATGACCAGTGATGTTTAACATTTTTTCATATGTTTGTTGGCCTCATATATGTCTTATTTTAAAAAGTGTCTGTTCATATCCTTCATCCACTTTTGAATGTTGTTTTTTTTTTGTTTCTTGTACATCTGTTTTAGTTCCTTGTAGATTCTGGATATTAGCTCTTTGTCAGATGGATATATTGCAAAAAGTTTTTCCCATTCTGTTGGTTGCCAATTTGCTCTAATAATGGTTTCTTTTGCTGTACAGAAGCTCTAAATTTCAATTAGATTCCATTTGTCTATCTTAGCTCTTATTGCCTTTGCTTTTGGTGTTTTAGTCATGAAGTCCTTGCCTATGCCTATGTCCTGGATGGTTTTACCTACATTTTCTTCTAGTGTTTTTTTTTTTTTTTTTTTGAGACGGAGTTTCACTCTTGTTACCCAGGCTGGAGTGCAATGGCGCGATCTTGGCTCACCACAACCTCCGCCTCCTGGGTTCAGGCAATTCTCCTGCCTCAGCCTCCCGAGTAGCTGGGATTACAGGCACGTGCCACCATGCCCAGCTCATTTTTTGTATCTTTAGTAGAGACGGGGTTTCACCATTTCGACCAGGATGGCGTTGATCTTTTGACCTCGTGATCCACCCGCCTCGGCCTCCCAAAGTGCTGGGTTCTTCTAGTGTTTTTATGTTGTTAGCTTTTATGTTTAAATCTTTAATCCATCTGGAGGCATATGAAAAGATGCTCAGTATCAATGATCTTCAGAGAAATGCTAATAAAACCCATTAGATAGCATCACGCACTATTAGAATGGCTAGTATTAAAAAGATAACATATGTTGGTGAGGTTGTGGAGAGAGGGAATTCTTATATACTGTACATTTGATGAAAAACAATAGAGAGTTTCTTTAAAAAATTAAAAATGCAATTACCATGCAACCCAGCAAATCTTCTTCTTGGTACATACCCAAAAGAAATGAAATAAGTACCTAGTAAAGAGATCTGCACCACTATGTACATACAACAGTACTCACAGTAACCAAGATATCAAAACTATGTGTCTGTCAATGGATGTATTGATAAAGAAATTGTGGTGTTCTCATACAATGAAATATTATTCTTCCTTTTAAAAAAGAGATACTACCATTCACAACAACATGAATGAACCTGGAAGACATGCTAAGTGAAATAAGCCAGGCATATAAATACTACATGATCTCACATATATGTTGAATCTAAAAAGTCATATTTGTAGAAGTAGAAGGTAGAATCATGATTACCTGAGGTTGGGAAAGAGTGAGAAATGGGGAGATGTTACAAAAGGGCACAAAATTTCAGTTCAATAAGAGTATTAATTCTGGAGAGCTGTATAGCATAGTCATTATAGTTATTAAAATATTCTGTATACTTGAAAGTTGCTAAGAGAGACTTTATACTCACTACAAAAATAATATGTGAAGTGATACATATATTAATTAACTTGATTTAATTATTCTACAATGTATACATTTATCAAAACATCACTCATACTCCATAAATATATACAATAAAAAAGCAGAGGGACTTCTACCAAACGGCCAAATAGAAACAGCTCCATTCTGCAGTTCCCAGCAAGAGCACACCAGAAGAGGAGTGATCTCCACATTTTCTTTTTCTTTTTTTTAAATTCTTTTTTGAAAGAAAGAGAAAGAGAAATGAGGAGTGGGAACAGGAGTCTTGCTCTATTTCCCAGGCTGGAATGTAATCTAAAAATAGGTATTAAAAACTTCTTTTATGCCGATAATTATGCTTAACAGTGGAGACAGGAAGGAATAAGGGAAGAAAATAACAAACAGCCAACCAATATTTTATTTAATTCTGTGAAATGCTATACAAATGCTGAAGAGTGATTTACTTCCAATTATGTGGTCACTTTCAAAATGGGTATAATGTGATACTGAGAAAAATGTATGTTCTCTGGACCTGGGGTGAAGAATTCTATAAAAATTCACTGAGTTTACTTGTTCCAGGTCTGAGTTCAAATCATAGATGTCCCTGTTAATTTTCTATCTCATTGATCTGTCTAATATTAACAATGTGGTGTCAAAGTCTCCCGCTATTATTGTGTGGGAGTCCAAGTCTCTTTAGAAGTCATTAAGAACTTGTCTTATGTATCTGGGTGTTCCTATGTTGGGTGCATATATATTAATGATCATTGACTCCTGTTGTTGCATTGATCCTTTTACCATTATGTAATGTCCTTCTTTGTTTCTTTTAGTCTTTGTTACTGTTAAAGTCTATTTTGTCAGAGACAAAAGTTACAACTCCTGTTTTTTTTTGTTTTTTTTTTTGTTTTTTTTTTTTTCTCTCCATTTGATTGGTTAGTCTTCCACCAACCGTTTGTTTTGAGTCTTTGTGTGTCCTTGCTTATGAAATGGATCTGGATACAGCGAACCAATGGGTTTTGACTTTTTATTTAATTTGCATGTCTGTGTCTTTGATTGAGGCATTTAATCCATTTAAATTTAAGACTAATATTGATATTTGTGAGTTTAATATTGTCATTTAATGCTAGCTGGCTATTTTGCCCATTAGTTGATATAGAGTCTTCATTATGGAGATACTCTTTACCTTTTGTTAAGTTCTTGGGATGACTGGTACTGGTTGTTCCTTTCTGTGTATATAGTGCTTCTTTCAGAAGCTCTTGTAAAGCAGGCCTGGTGGTGATAAAATCTCTGAGTGCTTGCTTGTTCATGAAAAATTTTATTTTTACTTCATTTATAAAGCTTAATTCGGCTGGATATGAGATTCTGGGTTGAAAATTCTTTTCTTTGAGGATATTGAATATTGACCCCCACTCTCTTCTAGTTTGTAGGGTTTCAGCTGAGAGATCTGCTGTGAGTCTGATATGCTTCCCTTTATGGGTAACCTGTCCTTTCTCTCTAGCTGCCCTTAGAATTTTCTTCTTTATTTCAACCCTGGTGAATCTAATGATTATGTGTATTGGGGTTGTTCTACTTGAGGAATATCTTTGTGGTGTTCTCTGTATTACCTGAAGTTGAGTATTGTCCTGCCTTACTAGGCTAGGAAAGTTTTTCTGAATAATATCCTGAAGAATATTTTCCAGCTTGGATTCATTCTCTTCATGACATTCAGGTACACCTATCAAATGTAAATTAGGTCTTTTCACATAGTCCCATATTTCTTGGAGACTGCTCATTCCTTTTTACTCTTTTTTCTCTAATCTTTTCTTCTCATTTCATTTCATTAAGTTGGTCTTCGACCTCTGATATCTTTTCTTCTGCTTGATCAATTTGACTGTTAAAACCTGTGCATACTTTGCAGTGTTCTCATATTGTATTCCTCAGTTCCATTAATTCACTTATATTCCTCTCTAGATTGTCTATTCTTGTTGGGATTTCGTCAAATGTTTTTCAAGATTCTTAGTTTCTTTACATTGGGCTAGAACATGTTCTTTTAACTCACAGAAGTTTCTTATTATCCACCTTCTGAAGCCTAAATCTGTTAATGGAATGCACTTGTTCTCCATCAGGCCTTATCACCTTGTTGAAGAGGAACTGTGATCCCCTGTAGAGGGAGAGACATTCTGATTTTGGGTATTCTCAGCCTTTTTACACTGCATTCTTTCCATCATTGTAAATTTATCCACCCGTCATCTTTATAATTACCGACTTTCAAATTAGGTCTCTGAGTGGACATCCAACTTGTTGATTCCCAGCACTGGAATCTGAGCAACCCACTGCACCAGCTAAAATAGCAGCGTTAAGATTTGTGGTGTTTTTCTTCCCTGGAATCTCCTGTCTGGCTTCCTTCTTCAGTTCCTTTTTCAGTGAGCTGAATAGGTGACTCTGCCTTCCTGGAGCTCCAAACATTGACCAAAAGGGGACCCAGTCCTGTTTACTCTGCACCAGGAACTGCTGTGCCAGCCACAAGAGTCAAGCTGGCAACCGTGGGGCTCCTCTGCTGGGAATCTCCTGGTCCGTGAGCAACAAAAATTCATCTGAAAGTGCAGCATCCTTTCATTCTCTGTGCTTTCACTGGGAGCTACAATCCTGAGCTGCTAGTAATCAGCCATCTTGGATCTCTCTCCAATCTCCACATTTTCAACTGAGGTACCAGTTTCATCTCATTGGGACTGGTTGGACACTGGGAACAGCCCAATGTGGACAAGCTGAAGCAAGGGAGGGCATCACCTCACATAGGAGATGCAAGGGGTTGGAGAACTCTCTCTCCCAGCCAAGGGAAGCCATTGGGGACTTTTCCAGACTCTCCAGCACTCTGGCTCAGATACTGTGCTTTTTCCACAGTCTATACAACCCACACAAACCAGACAATTATCTCCAGTGCCTACAATACCAGCACCCTGGGTTTCCAGCACGAAACTGGGTGGCTGTTTTAGTCCAGTAGTGCCTGGAACACCAGTGAGATAGACCCACTCATTCCCCTGAAAAGGGGCTATATTGCAAGGGACCCAAGTGAGCTGGTTCAGCAGATCCCACCCACACAAACACTGGCAAGCTAAGATCCACTGGCTTGAAATTCTTGCAGCCAGCACAGCAGTCTGAGCTCCACCTGGGATGGTAGAGTTTGGTTGAGGGGAGGGACACCCACCATTGCTGAGGCTTGGGTAGGCAAGTTTCAACATTGCCTGTGTAAACAAAGCCACTGGGAAGTTTACACAGCAAGTAGGTGGAGCCCAGCGCAGCAGCTCAATTAGGCCTCTGCAGGCAGACTGTCAAGTAGATTCCCTTCTTGCAGGGCAGGGCATCTCTGAAAAAAAAAAAGACAGCAACATGTCAGGGACTTACAAAGCCCCCACCTACCTGGGACAAAGCACATGAGAAAAGGGGCAGTGGTGGGTTCTGCTTCAGCAGACTTAAACATCCCTGCCCTGCAGCCCTGAAGGGAGCAATGAATCTCCTGGCACAGTTCTTGAGCTCTGTTAAGGGACAGTCTATCTCCTCAAGTAGTTCCCTGACCCCCTGTGTATTCTAACTGGGAGACACATCATATAGGAGAACTCTGGCTGACATCTGGCAGGTACCTTTTGGGATGAAGCTACCAGAGGAACAGGCAGCAATCTCTGCTGTTCTGCAGCCCCTGCAGGTGATTCCCAGGCAAGCAGGGTCTGGAGTGGGCCTCTAGCAAAATCCAGCAGACCTGCAGCAGAGCGGCCTGTTAGAAGATAAACTAACAAACAAAAAGAAATAGCTTCAATATCAACAGAAATGACTTCCACTCAGAAACCCCATCCACAAGTCCCAACTTCAAAGACCAAAGGTAGATAAATCTGTGAAGATGGGAAGGAACCAGTGCAAAAAGGCTGAAATTGCCAAAAGCCAAAATGCCTCTGCTCCTCCAAGGGATCACAACCCCTCACCAGCAAGGGAACAAAACTGGATGCAGAATATGTTTGACAAATTGACAGAAGCAGTCTTCAGAAGGTAAGTAATAACAAACTTCTCCAAGCTAAAGGAGCATGTTCTAACCTAAAGCAAGGAAACTAAGAATCTTGAAAAAGATTAGACAAAATGCTAACTATAATAACCAGTGTAGAGAAGAATATAAATGACTTGCTGGAACTGAAAAACAGCATGAGAACTTCGTGAAGCATACACAAGTTTCAATAGCTAAATCAGTCAAGTGGAGGAAAGGATATCAGAGATTGAAGATCAAAAGTAAAGTGAAAAGGCAAGATTAGATTAAAAAGAGAAAAGAAATGAACAAAGCCTCCAAGAAATATGGTATTATGTGGAAAGACCAAATCTACATTTGGTTGGTGTACTTGAAAGTGACAGGGAGAACAAAACCAAGTTGGAAATCACTCTTCAAGATATTATCCAGGAGAACTTCACCAACTTAGCAAAGCAGGCCAACATTCAAATACAGGTAATAAAACACCACAAAGGTATTCTTCAGGAAGAGCAACCCCAAGGCACATAATCATCAGATTCACCAGGGTTGAAATGAAGGAAAAAATACTAAGCGCAGCCAGATAGAAAGGTCAGGTTACCCATAATGGAAAGCCTATCAGACTCACAGTGGATCTCCTGGCAGAAACCCTACAAGCCAGAAGAATGGGGGCAAATATTCAACATCCTAAAATTAAAGAATTTTTAACCCAGAATTTTATATCCAGCCAAACTAAGCTTCATAAATGAAGGAGAAATAAAATCCTTTATGAACATGCAGCTGATGAGAGATTTTGTCACCATCGGGCCTGCCATACAAGAGCTCCTGAAGGAAGCACTAAATACACTTCCTTCTCCTTTGCAGTGCAGTACCAGCCAATGAAAAAAACATACTAAACTGTAAAGACCATCAACACTATGAAGAAACTGCATTGACTAACAGGCAAAACAACCAGCTAGCATCAAAATGGTAGGATCAAATTCACACATAACAATATTGAATTTAAATGTAAATGGACTAAATGCCTCAATCATAAGATACTGACTGGCAAATTAGATAAAAAGTCAAGACCCATCCGTATGCTATATTCAGGAAAGCCATCTCACATGCAAAGACACACATAGGCTCAAAATAAAGGGATAGAGGAAGATTTACCAAGCAAATGGAGAACAACAACAACAACCACAACAACAAAAGCAGGGTTTGCAATCCTAGTCTCTGATAAAACACTTTAAACCAACAAAGATCAAAAGAGACAAAGAAGGACATTACATGATGGTTAAAAGATCAATGCAACAAGAAGAGCTAACTATCCTAAATATATATGCACCCAATACAGGAGCACCCAGATACATAAAGCAAGTTTTTAATGACATACAAAAAGACTTATACTACCACACAATAATAGTGGGAGACTTTAACATCCCACTGTCAATACTAGACAGATCTATGAGACAGAAAATTAACAAGGATATCCAGGACTTGAACTCAGATCTGGACCAAGCAGACCTAACAGACATCTACAGAACTCTCCACCCCAAAACCACAGAATATACATTTTTCTCAGCACCACATTGCACTTATTCCAAAATTGACCACATAATTGGAAGTAAAACACTCCTGAGCAAATGCAAAAGAATGGAAATCATAACAAACAGTCTCTCAGACCACAGTGCAATTAAATTAGATCTCAGGATTAAGAAACTCCCTGAAAACTGCAAAACTACATGGAACTAAACAACCTGCTCCTGAATGACTACTGGGTAAATAATGAAATGAAGGCAGAAACAAAGATGTTCTTCGAAACCAATGAGAATGAAGACACATCTACCAGAATCTCTGGAACACATTTAAAGCAGTGTCCGGAGAGAAATTTATAGCACTAAATGCCCTCGAGAGAAGTGAGGAAAGATATAAAATCAACACCCCAACTTTATGATTAAGAGAACTAGAAGAGCAATATTTAAAAAAAATCAAAATCTAGCAGAAGGCAAGAAATAACTAAGACCAAAGCAGAACTGAAGGAGATAGAGCCACAAAAAAATCCTTCAAAAAAAATTAATAAATCCAGCACCTGGCTTTTTAAAATGATCAACAAAATAGGTAGACCACTAGCCAGACTAATAAAAAGGAAAAGAGAGAAGAATCAAATAGATGCAATAGAAAAAGATAAAGAGGATATCACCACCAATCCCACAGAAATGCAAACTGCCATCAGAGATTACTACAAATACCTCTGTGAAAATAAACCTCTATGTAAGTAAATCTAGAAGAAATGAATAAATTCCTGGACACTTACACCCTCCCAAGACTAAACCAAGAAGTTGAATCCCTGAATAGACCAATAAAAAGTTCTGAAGTAGAGTAAGCAATTAATAGCCTGCCGAGCAAAAAAACTCCAGAACCATAGGGATTCACAGACAAATTCTACCAGAGGTATAAAGAGAAGCTGGGACCATTTCTTCTGAAACTTTCCAAACAATACAAAAAGAGGGAATCCTTCCTAACTCATTTTATGAGACCAACATCATCCTGATACCAAAACCTGGCAAAGACAGAATTAAAAATGAAAATTTCAGGCCAATATCCATGATGAACATCAATGCAAAAATCTTCAATAAAATACTGGCAAACCAAATTCAACAGCATATCAAAAAGTTTCTCAATCAAGTAGTCTTCATCCCAAGGATGCAAGGCTGGTTCAACATCCGCAAATCTATAAACATAATCTATCACATAAACAGAACCAAAGTCAAAAACCACATGATTATATCAATAGATGCAGAGAAGGCTTTTGACAAAATTCAACATCCCTTTATGCTAAAAATCCTCAACAAACTAGGTATTGATTGATTATATCTCAAAATAATAAGAGCTATTTATGACAACCCCACAGCCAGTATCATACTGAATGGGCAAAAACTGGAAGTGCTCCCTTTCAAAACTGGCAGAAGACAAGGATGCCCTCTCTCTCCACTTATATTCAACGTAGTATTGGAAGTTCTGGCTAGAGCCATCAGGCAAAAGAAAGTGTATTTGAATAGGAAAAGAGGATGTCAAATTGTCCCTGTTTGCAGATGACATGATTGTATATTTAGAAAACCCCATCATCTCAGTCCAAAATCTCCTTAAGCTGATAAGAAACTTTAGCAGAGTCTCAGGATACAAAATTTATGTGCAGAAATCACAAGTATTCCTATACACCTATATTCCTATAACAGGAAAACAGCCAAAATATGAGTGAACTCCCATTTACAATTGCTTCAAAGAGAATTATAGGAATATATAATATCACCAACTGATTGAATAAGGCATCAGTGACCAGTTCTGACAAAATGGAGATATGTGACCTCTTAGAGAATTTAAAATAGCTGTTTTGAGGAAGCTGAATGATCTTCAAGATAACAGAGAAAAGGAATTCAGAAATTTATCAGAGAAGATTGAGGAGTGAGATGGAAAACGGTGTATCATCCATGAATCTCCTTTGGGGCTTCAGAAGAGATGTTTGTAAAAAAGTTTAGCACTCCCAGGCTAAGCTATACACACACAAGTTCATAACAAAGTAAGGAAGAAATATCCATAACCATTATAGTCCTTGCTTCTATAACTGGTCATGTGGCCATAGCTGGTATTTATAACTATCTTTTTCCACCACCAATTTCATTTTCTCTTTGCCTTCACCAAGCATCTCAGCTTGTCTTGGTTCATTACCTGATGCATGACCCAAAACTTCATTTCTGAAAGGTCTCTAGTACTGCCTGAATGGCTTTGTAGTTTTCCATTGTTTTTGATTATGGACATGTTAGTACTTAGAGATGCCCTAAGGGACCAGTTGCATTCTGTACATCCTCTGCCTTCCATTGTGGAGTAGTAATCCAATTTATCTTCAGTAATTAGAATTAGGAACAGTCACCCCAGCCACACAAATATCTTCGTGTTTTTTACCCATTCAAAGAAATATATCCAAATATCATTCCATCAGATAAATTTAACAAGAAGATTGAAGTAATAACTTTAAAAATACCGAGAAATTCTGGAGTTGAAAATTTCAATGAACATATACAAAAAATGCATCACAGAATCCCAACAGCAGAAGTGATCAAGTAGAAGAAAAGATTACTGACTCAAAGATAGGCTTTTGAAAATACAGAGATGAAAAAAATAGAAAAGAATGCAGTATGCTTACAAGATTACAGTATAGCAGCTAGGCGCCATGGCTCATGCTGGTAATCCCCACACTTTGGGAGGCTGAAGTGCGAGGATCAGTTGAGGTCAGGAGTTCGAGACCAGCCTGACCAACATGGAGAAACCCCATCTCTACTAAAAAATACAAAATTAGCCAAGTATGGTGGCACATGCCAATAATCCCAGCTACTCTGGAGGCTGAGGCAGGAGAATTGCTTGAACATGGAAGGTGGAGGTTGTGGCAATTAGAGATGCCATTACACTTCAGCCTGGGCAAGAAGAGCAAAACTTCATCTCAAAAAAAAATTGCAATATAGCTCTTTAAATAACATTAATTCTTTCTTTTATCAGTATTCTGTATTTTTTCTTGTAGAGGTCTTTTTCCTCCTTAGTTAAATATATTCCTAGGCATTTTATTTGTAGCTATCGTAAATGGGATTGCCTCCTTGATTTGATTCTCAGCTTGATTGTTATGGTATAGAGAAATGCCACTAATTTTTGTACATTGATTTTATATTCTGAAATTTTACTGAATTTGTTTATGAACTCTAAGAATTTTTGGAGAAGTCTTTAGGTTTTTCTAGATATTAGATCATATCATCAGTGAACAAAGATAATTTGACTTCCTATTTTCCTATTTTGATGCGTTTTATTTTTTTCTCTTGCTTGACTGCTCTGGCAGGAATTCCAGTACTAGGTTGAATAGGAGTGGTAAAGTGGGTGTCTTTGTTTTGCTTCTTAGGGGATTGCTTTTTTTCTGTGTTTAATATGATGTTGGCTGTGAGTTTGTCATATATGGCCTTTATTATGTTGAGGTATATTTCTTTTATATCTCGTTTATTGAAGGTTTTTTTTTTTTGAACATGGAGTCTCACTGTTGCCCAGGCTGGAGTGCAGTGGTGTGATATTGGCTCATTGCAACTTCTGCCTCCCATGTTCAAGCAATTCTTCTGCCTCAGCCTCCTGAGTAGCTGGGACTACAGGTGCATGCCACCACACCTGGCTAATTTTTTGCATTTTTAGTAGAGACGGTGTTTCACCTTCACTGTGTTAGCCAGGATGGTCTTGATCTCCTGATCTTTTGCCTCAGCCTGCCTTGGCCTCCCAAAGTGCTGGGAATACAGTCGTGAGCCACTGTGCTCAGACTATTGAAGACTTTTATCCTGAAGAAATGCTGAACTTTATCAAATGCCTTTTTTGCATATATTGAGATGATCAAAAGGGTTTTGTTTTTAATTCTGTTTATGTGTTGAATCACATTTATTTATTTGCATATATTGAACCATCCTTGAATCCCTGGAATAAACCCCACTTAATCATGGTATATTGTATTTTTGATTTGCTATTGGATTTGGTTTGCTAGCATTTTGTTGAAGATCTTTTCAACTATGTTCAGCAGGGATTTTGGTCAGTAGTTTTTTTGGGTGTCCTTGTTCAGCTTTGGTATCAGGGTGGCTTCATATAATGAATTATGGAGGATTCCCTCTTTTTATATTTTTGGAACAGTTCCAACAGGATTGGTACTGGTTCCTCTTTGCATATTTGGTAGAATTTGCCTGTCAGTCCATCTAGTTCTGGGCTTCTTTATTGGGAGATTTTTATTATTCATTCAATCTTACTACTACTCATTGCTCTGTTCAGGATTTTTGTTTCTTCCTGGTTCAATCATGGAATGTTTTATGTTTGCAGAAATGTATCCATTTCCTTTAGGTTTTTCCTTTGTGAGCATATAGTTATGCACTCTGATGATCTTTTTAAATTTCTGTGGTATCAGCTCATGTCTTTTTTTTCACATCTGATTATGTTTACTTGGATTTTTTTCTTACTCTAGATAGTGATGTATCAATTTTTAAAAATCTTTTCAGGGAACTGAATTTTCATTTTGTTGATCTATTGTATTAAGTCTCAATTTCATTTAGTTCTGCTCTTATTTTCGTTCTTTCTTTTCTTCTGCTAGTTTTGGGTTTGGTTTGTTCTTGTGTTTCTGGTTCCTTCAGGAGCAACATTAGGTTGTTAACTTGTGATATTTATATTTATTTGATGTCAGCATTTAATATTTAAAACTTCCCCTTAGCACTGCTTTGCTGTATTCAAGAGGTTTTGATATGTTATATCTCCATATTCATTTGTTTCAGAAAATTTTTAAATTTACATCTTAATTTCGTTATTGACCCAAATATCATTCAGGAGTATAATTTCCATGTATTTGTATAGTTTCAAGAATTCCTCCTGGAATTGATTTCTAGTTTTTTTCTGTTGTGGTCTAGAAGACACTTGATAAGAGTTTGATTTTATTACAATTTATCAAGACTTGTTTTGTGACCTATAATATTGTCTGTCTTGGAGAATGTTCCATGTGCTAATGAGAAGCATGTAAATTCTGAAGATCTTGGGTAGAATTTACTATAGATACCCATTAAGTTTATTTGTTCTAGCATGTTATTTAAATCCATTGTTTCTATGTTGACTTTTTGTCTCAAAGATCTTTTGAGTATTGTCAGTCGTGTGTGCAAGTCCCACTATTATTGTTTTGCTATCTTATTTCTTAGGTCTAGTAGTGATAGTTTAATGAATCTAGGAGCTCCAGCATTTAGTACATATGAATTTAGGATTGTAATATCTGCATGTTGAATTGATCTTTTTATCATTATACAGTGATCATCTTTGTCTTTCTTTTTACACTTGTTGTTTTGAAGTATTTTGTCTGATATAAGAATAGCCACTCTTACTTTTAATTTCTATTTGCATACAATAACTTTTTATTTGTTTTCCTTAAGTTTATATGAATCCTTCTATGTTAGGTGAGTCTCTTGAAGACAGCAGAGATTTAGGTTGTGATTTTTTTTAATCCATTCTGCCATTCTGAATTTTTAAAGTGAATCATTTAGGCCATGTACATTCATGTTAATATTAAGATGCGAAGTACTGTTTTCTTTATCATGTTGTTACCTATTTTATAATTGTGTTTTTATTTTATAGGCCCTATGAATTTTAAGCTTTCAAGATACTATATTTTGGTGCATATTGGGCTTTTGCTTCAAGATTTAGTACTCCTTTTAGTATTTCTTGTAGTGCTGGCTTGATAGTAACAAATTCCCTCAGCATTTGCCTGAAAATGACTTTATTTCTTCTTGATTTATAAAACTTAATTTTGCAGGATACAAAATTCTGGGCTGACAGTCTGTTTAAGGAGGTCAAAACTTAGTTTTGCAGGATACAAAGTTCTTGACTGACATTTATTCTGTTTAGGGAAGTAGAAGATGGTTACCCAATGCCTCTGGCTAATATGGTTTCTGCTGAGAAATCTGCTGTTAGTTTGATAGTGTTTTTCTTTTTAGGTTACCTGATATGTTTCTCTTACTGCTCTTAGAATTCTTTTTTTTTTTTTTTTTTTGGAACGGAGTTTCACTCTCATTACCCAGGCTGTAATGCAATGGCGCAATCTCGACTCACCGCAACCTCCGCCTCATGGGTTCAGGCAATTCTCCTGCCTCAGCCTACCGAGTAGCTGGGATTACAGGCGCGAGCCACCATGCCCAGCTAATTTTTTGTATTTTGAGTAAAGACAGGGTTTCACCATGTTGACCAGGATGGTCTCGATCTCTTGACCTCGTGATCCACCCGCCTCGGCCTCCCAAAGTGCTGGGATTACAGGCTTGAGCCACTGAGCCCGGCCTTGCTCTTAGAATTATTTCTAACTACCCAGTGAAGTTGCCACACTCCAGGCTGCCGTTGGGGCATGTCTACAAAGTGATGTGATCTGTCCTCAAGCTTTCCAGCAGTGGGAACCAGCACCAGCTTTGATGGGGGTGGCAGGAGAGTGACACAGACTCTGTGAAAGTCCTTGGTTATTGATAGCCTTAGTGTATTGGCTTTCTTGAACACCAGTTAGAGTAATAATGAACTGGTCCCACAGACAGACTAAGAACCTTCTGGTTAGCAGAGTGGTGCAGACAGTGGTGATAGCTGAGATCCTGAGGCTATTTTCTCCTTCCTGGATGCAGTGTTATTCTATGAGGAGATACTATATTAGATTGTGTTGGTTGGCTTCCAGCCAGATGGCAGCACTTCCAACTATGGTGGTAGCAGTGGAATTTTTGCATGCCTTATATTGGCCAGGGTGGGGTGCTCTGATTTTATAGGCAAATGGGCAGGGTCATGTAGCTCTCAAGAGAGTCTATCCTTTGTGGTAAGCCAGGGTGGATGGCAGGGAGAAGCTAGGTAGGGGTTGGGTCTGGTGGGTTTGTACTCTGAGTCTCCATGTGCAGGGCAAGCAGCAACCCCTGTGGTTTTGGGGGGATGGCAGTGGGGCTCAGGATGTTCCAGATGGGAGCATTGCTGCCTCTGCTATGCAGAAGAGTTTGTACAAAGAGTAGCAGGCAGTGGTAAGCCCTGCATAGTTCCCACTCACTTGGTGAGGCAGATCCATTCCCACAGTGTTCCACTGTCAGCAGAAAGCTGAGTTTCAGTCAGTTTGTAATCAGAAGCTACTGGGAGTCGTAAACTTTCCTCAGGGAGATAGCAACCATGGCTATTAGGCCACACTCCTCCCTGTCCACTGGAAAGCTGGGCACCCAACTCCTGCACCCACAGCTACTGCACTCAGGACTCCTGTACCTAAAGTCTGCTTTTTCTCTCCCCAACCATGGCCCTAGCCAAGAGAGTTTGTCCTCACCCAAGGTTATATTGTGAAACTATGTCAGTGGCTTCTTTTGACCTGTGACCAACACCTGAACATTGTGAATGTCCTCCGTAGGGTCCCCTGTTAAGATCAGTAAGGAATGACTGCCCTTGATCCCCACTGGAATCTGGGAGTGCATGCAAGGAGTCTCCCACTGCTGCTCCTATTTTATATTTCATTATGCTTCCAAGTCACTTCCTGCACTAGATGAGATTAGGGCCTTCCCTGGTGTTGTGGACTTTCATGGTCCCTAGTGGGGGTGCATATCCCAGAGACAAACTCCCTGCCTCTCACATCTGGGGACTTGGAGTCCTTCACCTGACTCACAGTTTAGGATGCAACCTTTTACTTCCTTCAAAAGGTCCTTAGATTCCTTTGGTTTTCCTGTTCAGTTTCTGCATCACTTCTTGAAAAAAGTTAACAGTGTGAATCATCCCATCTTCTCCTGGTCACCAGGATTTCTGCTGAGAAATCCATTGAAAGTGGTATGGAGACTTCATTAATTTTGATATGTTTCTTTTCTCTTGCTACATTTAATATTCTGTCATTGACTTGATAATTTGATTATGATGTGCCTTGGTGATTACATTTTGGGTTGAATTTGACTGGTGACCTAAGCTTCCTATACCTGAATGCTGTTTTTTGTCTCCATATTTGGGAAAAATTTTAGTCATTATTTTCTTAAATATACTTTATAGGCTTTTTTTTCTCTATTATCATTTAGCAACTCCTGTTATGTTGAGGTTAGCTTATTTGATGTTGTCTTATAATTCTGATAAGGCTTCTTCATTGTTTTTTATTCACTTTTCTTTTTGCTCCTCTAATTGTATAATTTCATATGTTCTGTCTTTGAGGTGACTTTTTAAGCCTGCTGTTAAGCTTTCTATTGGATTTTTTAGTTCAATTTACATATTCTTTAATTTTAGGGTTTCTCTTTGGTCTTAAAAAATTGTTTCTATTTCTTGGTTAACTTTCTAGTTTTGTTCCTGAATTGTTTTCCAAATTTCCTCTAGTTTTCTATCTGTATTTATTTTGTAATTTCTTTAACTTTTAAAACAAGATTATTCTGAATTATTTGTCAGTCATTTTATAGATCTTTAGTTTTTCTGAGTTCATTATGAAGGTTTTTTTTTGGTCTTTTTTGGTGGTGGTATATTTTCCTGAGTTTTTACAATTGTTGCATTTTTTATGTTGATGCCTGCACATTGAGTTCTTGCAGGTCATTTTGATGGCGTTAGGTCTTTATTACTTAATATTAGAACTTAATCACTGGTATGCTCTTGCTTCTTAGTCTGGGGAAACTCAGAAGCAAGTGAAAACCAGAAATTAAATGCTGCATTGGAAATAAATCACTGCCCTATTGTTTTCAAGTCTATGGAAGATGTACAGTAAGCCCTGTAACTTAAACACTGCACAAGAACTGTGTTGCTGCCCTGCTGTTGTTCCTCAATCAATTACAAAATCTATTAATAAAGATAGTTTTTTTTTAAGTGAGCACCAGAACTTAACTGCCAAATATGCAGATGTTTCAAAGTCAGAAGAAGGCTCCACGTGAGTATGTGGACTTTGTGGGAAATCCAGCTAGGAATTTGGTCCTTCCTGTGGATTGTGTCTTCTTCTGCACTATTGGCCACCCACTTTATTCAATGTGTTATCTTCACTGATTGGAGCACAGAACAGCTATAAAAATTTACATGCCAGTCAATGCAATTAGAACCTTCCCTTTTTGACCACAATTCATCCCAGGTTGTTCAGTCCTCCCTGCACTTTAAATGTTCCCTTGGACAGGTACTGGAGTGAGCTTCCTGTGAAGATTCTAAAACCAGTTTGGAGACTGAGCATTCCCTCCAATTTCCTCCTCCCATCCTGGGAACCATATGTCTAGGGAAATTCTGTGAGTGGTGTTATCCCTGTTTGCAGGAGGGGGTGACACCCTTTAAAGTGTAGATTATTCCTCTTACCAATATCAGCTTTTCTTGATTCTGTGTGTCCAGGAAGCTTCTGCACTTCTCCCTTGAGTTTTGGTGAATTCAGGGTGGTAGTCTTGTCTTTGAATAACTTCTAGTTGTATTTTTTTCTACGGAAGTGATGCCGAGAGATCTTCTATTCTGTCATCTTGCTCATATCACTCTGTGACTTTCCTAGTTATTTATCTTTTAGGTTTCTTTGTGATTGTTGCAGTTGCTGTGCTTGCTTCTCAGGCTGGTTAAATTATTATTAATTTATAAATAAGATCCTCTAAAAAATAAAGTGGTTAGTGGAATGTATATGTGTGGTAGATTGATGGAAGATGAGATTTTGTTGGGAAATTGATAGATTCTGTCCAGGCTTGCTGTCATATTTATTATTAAATCTTGCTTTTTGTTTGTTTGTTTTGTTTTTTTTTTTTTGTTAAAGAAATGATTGCAATCCACGTGTCTTTTATCTGCTGCAATTTGGCACTATCTTCCTCCTTCTTTTTTTTATTCATTTTTACTGTCAGAGTCCCTAAATTCTATTAGGAATCTATCTCAAGCAATAGAAATGGTTCATCATTCTGGTTTCTTCTTCAACTCTTCTTTCTTAGGACCCTAAATGTGATTATAATTACCACCAACAAAGCATATTAGGCATACCTTTCAGTGATGACACTTTGGAGGAAAACCTGTGTACTATTATAGATTCAAGCATGCATGACTCTTATCTTTTAGTATTCTCCAAAGCCTCCTGCCAGATTTCATGACAGTAGTTTTAGTATCAGGGGCTATCGAAATTTTCTTACTTTTTTTCTTTGTTTCTGGGGCTTTTATAGGAAAAATGAGGGCAAAGGGAAGCTTTATTCTGCTGTCTTATAGATTTAAAAAATAAACAATAACCAGAGAATTTGCAGGACTGCCGTATGTCTCTCTGAGTACTTTGGAGATTACTAAGAACACAGTTTAAATACCTATAATAACTATCTGTTTTTAGAAAAAAGCCATAATGCTGTAGATCTCAGAAGTGATTTGGTGAGGAATAAACATATATACTATATAATCCAAAATGGCTTTTTCATGGTCCTATATCACAGAGAGATACATTAGTGGGTAAATGATTATGTTTTCCAAAGTATTTCCAAGTTATGATTCCAATTAATATCTGTTATTGGCCCTTAAATTGTACCCATGTATTACAATTAATCCTTTTCTAAAGATGGATAATTTTTTGTGGTACTAGCTGAAGATTTGTCCTTCAAACATGAGTATATAAGTCTTAAACTATCTGCAAACATTTAAAAATTTTGAAGATTATTGTAAATATCTAGATTTCTAGCTTCTTTGGGGAATTTAAAACACCTGAGAATATCTGTCATGTTTTTGTAGTGGTGAGAATTACAGGTTTTTAAAATAAAACAGGTACTTTCTGTTTCACCTTGCTCTGTAGGCCACCCCTATCATCACTAGGCCCATTTCACTCACATTACATACTCAGTCTCAGTAGACATTTGAGTTTATTAATTGGGGAACAGATTTTGGCAACTAAAAGAACCAATTCATTCTAAGTTTTTATATTTAATAATTCTGTGACTTTCCACAGTATCCATAATATCAATAAATTCTATTTCCCTCATCTGTTAAATGAAGATGAAATACTTATTTTCATCAATTGTTATGATGATTAAATGAGATAATAAATGTACTTAGTATAATAGATGGCATATAGTAGCTATTTTTTAAGAATTTAAAATTATTTAACATATTTGTATTCAGTTGAATAATTTGTATGTTAAATTGTAAAGTAAATAAGATTAGATCATTGGGAGGTAAAATAATTAGTACTATGTACTATGCTTCTGCCTCAAACAAAATGTTACGGTTTTTTGTTGTTTTTTTTACTGTATGTACTTTTTTACTTTTTCAGTTTCTATCGTGGAAGCAGGGGTACACATGCAGATTTGTTACAAAAGTATATTGTATGATGCTGAGGTCTGGGGTATGACTGAACCCATCACCCAGATAGCATATTACCCAAGAAGTCATTTTATCCCTTCTTCCTCCCTCGTCTGGTATTCCATGGTGTCTGTAGTTCCCATCTTTGTGTCCATGTATACCCAGTGTTTATCTACTACATATAAGGGAAGAGATGCAGTATTTGGTTTTCTGTTTTTGCATTAGCTTTCTTAGGATAATGACCTCTGGCTACATCAATGTTGCTGCAAAATACATGATTTTGTTCTTTTTTATGGCTGTATATTATTCCATGGTATATATGTACATTTTCTATATCCAATTCACAATTGATGAGCACCTATGTTGATTTCATGTCTTTGCTCTATGACTGGCACTGTGGTGAACATATGGGATGCATGTTTCCATTTGGTAGAACAATTTATTTTCCTTTGGATATGTAGCTGGGAATTGGATTGCTGAGTCAAATTGTATTTCAACTTTTGGTTCTTTGAGAAATCTCCAAACTGCTCTCCAAGTGTTTAGACTAATTTATGTTTCCACCAACAGTGTGTACATGTCCCCTTTTCTTCACAGACTTACCACCTGTTTTTTTTTAAATTTTTAAAATTATAGCCATTCTAGGCCAGGCATGGTGGCTCATGCCTGAAATCCCCACACTTTGAGAGGCCAAGATGGTTGGATCACTTGAAATCAGGTGTTTGAAACCGGCCAACATGATGAAGCCCTGTCTCTACTAAAAAGGCAAAAAAATTAGCTGGGCATGGTGGTATCCACCTATAATCCCAGCTACTCTGGAGGCTGAGAGGAGAATCACTTGAACCCAGGAGGTGGAGGTTGCAGTGAGCCAAAATCTCACCAATGCTCTCCAGCCTGGGCAACAGAGTGAGATTCTGTCTCAAAATAATAATAATAATAATAATAATAATAATAATAATAATGGCCATTCTGACTGCTGTGAGATGGTATCTCATTGTGGTCTTAAGTTGCATTTCTCTGATGATTAGTGATGTGGAGCATTTTTTCATATGTTTCTTGGCCACTTGTTTGTCTTCTTTAGAGAAGTTTCTGGTTTTGTCCTTTGCCTTATTTTATAATGGAGTTAATTTTTTGCTTGTTGGTTTAAGTTCCTTATAGATTCTAGAGCTCTGTTAGATGCATACTTTGTGAATATTTTCTCTTATTCTGTAGGTTGTCTGCTTACTCTGTTGATAGTTCCTTTTGGTGTGCAAAAGATCTTTAGCTTAACTAGATCCCATTGTCAATTTTTATTTTTGTTGTAATTGCTTTTGAAGACTTAGCCATACATTCTTTGCCAAGGCTGATACTGAGAAGGGTATTTGCTAGTTTTTCTTCTAGGATTGTGGTGGTTTGAAGTCTTACATTTAAATCTTGAATCCATCTTGATTTAATTTTTGTATATGGTAAAAAGCAAGGGTTCAATGTCATTCTTCTGCATATGGCTTGCCAGCTATCCCAGCATCATTTATTGAGTAGGAAGTCCTTATTGCTTATTTTTTCTGGGTTTGTCAAAGATCAGATGATTATGTGGCTTTATTTCTGAGTTCTCTATTCTGTTCAGTTGGTCTATATGTCTGTTTTTGTTCCAGTACAATGCTCTTTTAGCTCTGTAATGTAGTTTCAAGTCAGGTAGTATGATGCTATTAGATTTGTTCTTTTCGCTTAGAATTGATTTGGCTAGTAGGGTTCTTTTTTATTTGTATGAATTTTAGAATAGTTTCTCTGAATTCTGTTAAAAGTGACATTGGAAGTTGGATAGGACTCCCCTGAACCTGTAAATTGCTTTGGGCAATGTCACCATTTTAATGATACTGACTCTTTCAATTCATGAGCATAGACTGTTTTTTCATTTATTTGTGCCATTTCTAATTTCTTTTGGCAGTGTATTTGTAGTTCTCCTTGTAGAGAGCTTTCACCTTCTTGGTTACATGCATTCCTAGGTGTTTCACAAAATGTTGGTTTTTTTAATCAACTACTTTGACACTCTATTATTATTACAGTTAAAAATGAAGCAGCCTCAGAACTTCCAGATACAGCAGAAAATCCTTCAGCAGTGTATCCATCAATTAGCGACCTAATAATTCAATTTGATTTAAACAAAGTGGTTGGTAAGTACAGATGTATGTTTGGATACAGTAGAACACAATCTAAGAATTAAAATATTTCAACTGTACAGTTCTGTTAAAACAACAGGAAATTTAAAGAATAAGTTCATTCTACTCAATCTACATGCCAATTAATGTGTTCTTTAAATTATGTATTTTTACTCCACCAGACAACATTAATTATATAATGTTTCATATATTTCCCTTTGCCTACTTATGAAACAAAATAAATACAGGTGTTCCAGTATTGTGAATTTTCATAATATAAATTGGATGCTATATGAACAGTTCCTTGAGGACAAAATTGTCATTTCTTTATATATATATATATATATATATATATATATATATATATATATATACATTTTTTATTGCACTTTAGGTTCTGGAGTACATGAGAAGAACATGCAGGATTGTTGCATGGGTACATACATGGCAATGTGGTTTGCTGTCTCCATCCCCCATCACCTACATCTGGCATATCTCCCCATGTTATCCCTTCATAACTCCCTACCCCCTGCTGTCCCTCCCCTAGTTCCCCCCAACAGATCCCAGTGTGTGAAGCTCCCCTCCTTGTGTCCATGTGTTTTCATTGTTCAACACCTCCCTATGAATGAGCACATGCAGTGTTGATTTTCTGTTCTTGTGTCAGTTTGCTGAGAATGATGGTTTCCAGGTTCATCCACGTCCCTACAAAGGATACGAACTCATTGTATTTTATGGCTGCATAGTATTCCATGGTGTATATGTGCCATATTTTCTCTGTCCAGTCTATCATTAAACCAAGAGAGATCAGGCATTTTCAGCTCACTCACAGTGGGACATCTTTTAATCCATATTTCAGCTAACCAAGCAAATAAACCTTTAGAACCTTTTTTTAACTCCCAAGCTGCAACATTAAATGCAGAATCCCTGCTTAGTGGGCCTAAATCAGTAAATTAAGCCTGTTTCAACTTTATGTTCCTTCCACCATTATCCTCCACCCTAATATCCATTCCCATGCCTGTGCTCCAGATTTCTGCTTAAATAAATTAGAAAACTCAAACAGTTCTTTTGGAGTGTAGTGCACCTCCATGTGGATTACACTTTGAACATCACATCTAGGGGCCTGCTAGGATGTTAGCCTAGTTATAGGTCTAGAAGCAAACAGGGCTGTTGGGGGTGGGTCCAGAAAAAAATCAGCATTGTCTTGCCTGGCACCTGCCTCAAGGGAGGCCATCACCATTACCTCAGGCAGTGAAGGTTTAATTTCCTCAGACAAATGTGGAATGGCTGATGGCAGTGTGTGTCATAGATCAGGGAGGAAATGTTGCCACCACTTGGAGTGGGGAGGCTTTCTCTGGCAAAAAAGGTTCACCAGAAGTTAGGAGCTCAGTTCCTCCAGCTTCATCAGGGTCCTCCCATATGTCCCAATTTTAAGTTGCATGGTCCCATTATTTTCTATATGTGTGTGTGTGTGTGTGTGTATATATAGATATACTTTTTTTAAGTTCTGGGGTACATGTACAGATTGTGCAGGATTGTTACATTGGTGTACACATGCCATGGTGGTTTGCTGCATCCATACCCCCCATCATCTATGTTAGGTATTTCTCCTAATGTTATCCTTCCCCAGTAACCCCACCCCTTGCTATCCCTCTCCTAACTCTCCCACCCCTAGCTCTTCCACCCCCAGCTCTCCCACCCCCAACAAGCCCCAGTGTGTGATGTTCCCCTCCCTGTGTCCATATGTTCTCATTGTTCAACACCCACTTATAAGTGAGAACATGTGGTGTTTGGTTTTCTGTTCTTGAGTCAGTTTGCTGAGAATTATGGTTTCTGGCTTCATCCAAAGTACAATGAACTCATTTTTTATGGCTGCATAGTATTTCATGGTGTATATGTACCACATTTTTTTTATCCAGTCTATCATTGATGGGCATGTGGGTTGGTTCCAAGTCTTTGCTATTGTAAACAGTGCCACGATGAACATACATGTGCATGTATCTTTATAATAGAGTGACTTATAATCCTTTGGGTATATACCCAGCAATGGGATTTTTGGGTCAAATGATATTTCTAGTTCTAGATCATTAAGGAATTGCCACACTGTCTTTTACAATGGTTGAACTAATTTACACTTTCACCAACAGTGTAAAAGCATTCATATTTCTCTACATCCTTTCCAGCATCTGTTGTCTCCTGATTTTTTAATGATGGCCATTCTAACTGGTGTGAGATGGTATCTCAATGTGGTTTTGATTTGCATTTCTCTAATGGCCAGTGATGATGAGCATTTTTTCATATATTTGTTGGCTGCATAAATGTCTTCTTTTGAAAGGTGTTTGTTCATATCCTTTGCCTACTTTTTGATGGAGTTGTTTGTTTTTCTTCTTGCAACTTTAAGTTCTTTGTAGATTCTGGATATTAGCCCTTTGTCAGATATGTAGATTGCAAAAAATATTTCCCATTCTGTTGGTTGCCAGTTCACTCTGATGATAGTTTCTTTTGCTGTGAAGAAGCTCTTTAGTTTAATTATATCCCATTTGTGTATTTTGGCTTTTGTTGTCATTGCTTTTGGCATTTTAGTTATGAAGTCTTTGCCTATGCCTATGTCCTGTATGGTATTGCCTAGGTTTTCTTTTAGAGTATTTATGGTGTTAGGTCTTATGTTTAAATTTTATTATTTTCCAATCAATGTCCTCACTTTAGATACCTGGTGAGGCTGAGCATGCACATTTTGTTGCAGATCAACCACTCACATGATAAGAACTTGCATCTGATTTTCTAGAATTTCAAGGGGTTTTTTTTCTACGGAAGGTAAGACTCTTACTTAGGGCAATCTTAGAAGATTTGAGGCTCAGTATGTGCTTCTAGAGCTGGGAGATATACTCCCTGAGTTCATTTTGCTTTATCAAATTGTCTAGTGAACTCAGGATCAACCAACCAACTTAATTACATTCCTTGGTTCTCCACATATGTTCAAAGGTATTATGTATAGAGTTACTAAACTCTTTGCCTTTCACTAGCAATGAATCAGGAGCATCAAATACATTTATTTTGCATTAGCTCTCCAAACAGTTCACACCAAGAACTATCAGTATTCTCCATACTATTAAAAGTAGGGTCCTTAGCATTTTGGGGTCTTATCTTATTAAGTGGGCAACTCTAGAAACCCCAAAACCAGCTAAAATACTAAATAGCCAACTAAAAATCTCCGTCCTTAAAATTCTGTTTCTCTAGAACCACTCCCAGTACCAAAATCTGTATTAGGGTTCTCTAGAGGGCAGGGCTAATAGAATAGATATATAGATGAAAGGGAGTTTATTAAGGAGTATTGACTCACAGAATCAAAAGATGAGGTTCCTCAGTAGGCTGTCTGCAAGCTGAGGAGCAAAAAAAGAGCTAGTCATATTTCCAAAACCTCAAAAGTAAGGAAGCTGACAGTGTAGCTGAAGGCCTGAGAGCCCCTGGAAAACCACCAATGTAAGTCCAAGAGTCTAATAGCTGAAGAACTTGGAGTCTGATGTTTGAGGGCAGGAAGCATCCAGAATGGGAGAAAAATGTAGTCTGGGAGGCTAAGCCAATTTAGTCTTTTCACATTCTTGTACCTACTTTTATTCTGGCTGTGCTGGCAGCTGATTAGATTGTTCCCTCCCAAATTGAAGGTGGGTCTGCCTCTCCTAGTCCACTGATTCAAATGTTAATTTCCTTTGGCAACACCTTCACAGAAACTCCCAGGAACAATACTTTGCATCCTTCAATCCAATCACATTGACACTCAAAATTAACCATTACAGCTACATTGTCTTTAAGAAGCCAGATCAGCTCATGTACCCCAGAACTTAAAGTACAATTTTTTTAAAAAAGATGAAATGTTAAATACACTTTTAGGTTGGAAAGGAAAGAGGTGTAAAAAAAAAAAAAAGTAGGAAAAATACACTGTAACCGATTATTTTTTTGTAAATCTTAAACCAGCTTTGTATAGAAAATGATATAATCTTGTTAAATTGCTTTGTTTTTTGCCTGTAGAAATAAGAAGTTAACTTTTACCTATGAAGCACTCATCTCATTTCACTAGAGCTTTGTCTCCTGGATGACTATTTGTAGTTTTCACTTGAATAAACTCTCTAAAACTGGGGGAAAAAAAAAACAAGATAGAAATTTCTGTAACAGCATAAGAATCTACATTTTTTTAAGTGTACCTGGAACATTTATTAAAATATATTATTTGTTTAAAACAAATAATAAAATTGACAAACTTCTGATGAGAGGGAACAATAGAGAGAGAAGATACAATTTACTAACATTATGAATGAAAAAGTGGAATATTATTCTATATCCTACAGATATTAAAATATGAATATTATTATAAATTTATATCAGTAAATTTGAAAATTTTGATTAAATGAACACATTTTTAGATAATCGCCACATACCAAAGGCAACATAAAAGTAGAATATCAAATTAAAATGGTCCTAAGTTTATTAAAGACATAGAATTTTTAAATTTTAAGCTTTTCTATAATTAAATTTTAGTTCTGGGCAACCTTAGTGGTAATTTTTAAAAACCTCTTGAAGAAATAATTCTAAACTAGAAAATCTCTTCTAGAGACTAGACAATAACACTTCTCAACTAATTTTATAAAATAAGCTTCTCTTTGATACTAATCCATAGCAATGGCATTACATTACAGAAAAATATAGAAAATATTGGTAATGAATGTAGACTCAAATATTCATATTTACTTTTTAAGTTAGCAAATAATATCTTGTGATATATAAAAAGAAAAACATATGACTAGTCTGGGTTTGTTCTATGAGTGGCAATTTAGATTTACATTAGATTTTTTACAATTATTTTATTACTAATAATGTTTCATATTTATGAGTTACTTGTGATATTTTGATTCAGACATACAATGTGTAATGATCAAATCAAGGTAATTGTGATATCCATCACCTCAAACATTAATCTTTTCTTTAAGCACATATCAAATCTCTTCTAGCTGTTTTGAAATTGATGATAAATTAATGATAACTGTAGTCACTATATGATGCTATTGAACATTAGAATTTATTCATTCTATCTAACATACAGTTAGATAAATTCTATTAACCAACCTCTATTTCTCTCACTCACCTACCATTCTCAGATTCTGGTAACTACTAGTATATTGTCTACTTCCATGAGATCAATATTTTAAGCTCCCACACATGAGTAAGAACATGCAATATTTGTTTCTCTGTGCCTGGCTTATTTCACTTAACATAATGTCCTCCAGCTCATCCATGTTGCTGCAAATGATAATATTTTATTCTTTTGTGGCTAAATAATATTCCATTGTGTATATATTCTACATTTTCTTTATTCATTGATGGATACCTAGGTTGATTCCATATCATGGCTGTTGTGAGTAGTGCTGCAATAAACATGATATTGCATATATCTCTTTGATATACTAATTTCAATTCTTTTGGATATGTACTCAGCAGTGGGATTGCTGGATTATATGGTAGTTCCATTTTTAGTTTTTTGATAAACATCCGTCTTGTTTTCTATAATGATAGTATGAATTTACATTTCCACCAACAATGTACAAAAATTCCTCTTTCTCTGCGTCCTTGCCAGCATCCATTATTTTTTTGTCTATTTGATAATAGCCATGTTAACTAGGTTAAAATGACATCTACTTGTCGTTTTTATTTGCATTTCTCTGATAATTAGTGAAGTTCAACATATTTTTAATGTTCTTCTGTTGGCCATGTTTGCTTGTGAGAAATGTTTCCCGTTTATTTGCTCATTTTTTAAATTGATAACTTGTTTGTTTTTGCTGTGGAGTTCCTTTCATATTCTGATTATTAATTTCTTGTTAGATAGACAGTTTACAAATATTTTCTCTCATTTTGTAGGTTGTCCCTTTACACTGTTGCTTGTTTCCATTTCTGTATAGAAGCTTTTTATCTTGATATAATCCCTTTGGTCTATTTTGGTTTTTGTCGCTTGTGCACTTGAGGTCTTACCCCTTGCAAAAAGTCTTCACCCAGAACAATGTCCTGAAACTGTTCCCCAATGTTTTTCTAGTAATTTTGTAATATCTGGTCTTACATTTAAATATTTTATTCATTTTTGTTTGATTTTTGTATATTATGAGAGATGGGGTTATAGTTTTATTCTTCTATATATGGATATACAGTTTTCCCAGCATCACTTATAGAAGAGACTATTCTGTTCACAAAACATATTCTTGGCACCATTGTAAAAACTGTGTTGGCTATAAATGTATGGATTTATTCCTGGGTTCTCTATTCTGTTTCATTCATCTTTGTGTCTGTTTTTATGCCAAAACAATTCTATTTTGATTACTATAGCTTTGTAGTGTATTTTGATGTCAGGTGGTATCATGTCTACAACTTTGTGCTTTGCTCAGGATTGCTTTGGTAATTTGGGGTGTTTTGTGGTTCCTTACAAATTTTGGAATTTCACTTCTATTTAAGTGAAGGATATCATTGGCATTTTGATAATTATATCAATAAATCCATAGAGCGCTCTAAGTAGCAGGGACATTTAAAAAATATCAATTATTCCAATCCATGAACATGGGATATCTTTCCAATTGTCCCTTTCCTCTTTAATATTCTTTCTTTTAAAGTAATCTAAGTGGAATTGGCTTTTTTATTTTTTTAAGATTGTTCACTTAGCATATAGAAATGCTATTGAATATTGTATGTTTATTTTGTATTCTGCAACATTGCTTAATTTGTTTATCAGTTTTAATAGTTTTTCTGGAGTCTTTAGGGTTATTCTAAATATAAGTTTATGTTGCCTGTAAACAAGGTTAGTTTATTCCTTGCTGTCCAATTGGCTGCTTATTTTTTTTTCTTTTGTTCTTCTTTGCTTGCTCTGGCTAGGGCTTCCAATATGTTGAATAAAAGTGGTGAAAGTGGCCACTCTTTGTTTGTTCTAGATCTTAGAGGAAAGGGTTAGCTGGTTTTTTTCATATATGGCCTTTGTACTGAAGTATGCTTCTTCTTTACCCAGTTTGTTGAGAGATTTTTATCATGAAGGAATGTTGAACACTAGCAAATGCTTTTTATGCATCTGTTAAAATGATATGGTTTTTTTAAAATTGCATTTTAGGTTTTGGGGTACTTGTGCAGAACATGCAAGATAGTTGCATAGGTACACACGTGGCAGTGTGATTTGCTGTCTTCCTCCCCTTCACCCACATCTGGCATTTTTCCCCATGCTATCCCTCCCCAGCTCCTTCACCCGCTGTCACTCCCCTACTTCCCCAAATAGACCACAGTGTGTAGTACTCCCCTCCCTGTGTCTATGTGTTCTAATTGTTCATTACCCGCCTATGAGTGAGAACCTGCAGTATTTCATTTTCTGTTGTGTCAGTTTGCTGAGAATGATGTTCTCCAGATTCATCCATGTCCCTATAAAGGACACAAACTCATCGTTTTTGATGGCTGCATAATATTCCATGGTGTATATGTGCCACATTTACACAGTCCAGTCTATCATCGATGGGCATCTGGGTTGGTTCCAGGTCTTTGCTATTGTAAACAGTGCTGCAATGAACATTCGTGTGCATGTGTCCTCATAGTAGAATGATTTATAGTCCTTTGGATATATACCCAGTAATGGGATTGCTGGGTCA
>CM052669.1:28616167-28658943 GCA_028533165.1 Leontopithecus rosalia
AGTCTGATCAGTCCTTTTTGAGGTGATTCTTTGGGTATACGGGGGTCAGGGAGCTGCTTGAGGAGACGATCTGTACTTTATAGGAGCTCAAGTGCTGTTCTGTGAGCTCCGTTGTTCATTCAGTGTTGCTAGGCAAGTACATTTAAGTCTGTTGTGGCAAAACTCATGAAACCGGTTTTTTTCCTCAGATGCTCTGTCTCGGGGAGTTAGGGCTTTATTTGTGAGTATCCGTTGTGCTGTCCTGCCCAGCTAGGAGGCAGTCTAGTCACTATTTGGGTGCCGAGGCTCCGCCCTGCTGGCGTGAGGTTCGCCCTTTTGCTGTGGGCTCCACCCTGCTGATGTGGGCTCTGCCCCTCTGCATCTTGCCTGAGAGCTGCAGTGGTGAGTTGCTTCTAGAGTGCCATCTTCCTCCCCTCCCATTTCATTTTTTATCCAGTCAGCATTCAAGAGCCAGTTGTTCAGTTTCCATGCTATGTGGTTCTGAGTTAGTTTCTGAATTCTGAGTTCTAACTTGATTGTACTGTAGTCAGAGAGACTGTTTGTTATAATTTCCAGAGAGACTGTTTGTTATTATGTCAGTTGCTTTGCATTTGCTGAGGAGTGATTTACTTCCAATTATGTGGTCAATTTTAGAGTAGGTGTAATGTGGTGCTGAGAAGAATGTGTATTCTGTGGTTTTGGAGAGGAGAGTTCTGTAAATGTCTATCAGGTTTGCTTGTTCCAGGTCTGATTTCTGATCCTTTATATCCTTGTTAATTTTCTGTCTGGTTGATCTGTCTAATATTGACAGTGGAGTGTTAAAGTCTCTTATTATTAATGTGTGGGAGTCTAAGTCTCTTTGTAAGTCATTAAGAACTTGCCTTTTATATCTGGGTGCTCCTGTATTGGGTCCATATATATTTAGAATCATTAGCTCTTCCTGTTGTATTGACCCGTTTACCATTATGTAATGTCCTTCTTTGTCTCTTTTGATCTTTGTTGCTTTAAAGTCTATTTTATCAGAGATGAGAATTGCAACTCCTGCTTTTTTTTTTTTTTTTTTTGCTTTCCGTTTGCTTGGTAAATCTTCCTTCATCCCTTTATTTTGAGCCTTTGTGTATTATTCTTGTATGTGAGATGGGTTTCCTGGATACAGCACACCGATGGGTTTTAGCTTTTTGTCCAATTTGCCAGTCTGTGTCTTTTGATTGGTGCATTTAGCCCATTTACATTTAGGGTTAATATTATTATGTGTGAATTTGATCCTGCCATTTTGATGCTAGCTGGCTGTTTTGCCCCTTAGTTGATGCAGATTCTTCATTTTGTTGATTATCTTTATCATTTGGTATGTTTTTGGAATGGCTGGTACTGGTTGTTTCTTTCTATGTGTAGTGCCTCTTTCAGGAGCTCTTGTAAAGCAGGCCTGGTGGTGATAAAATCTCTGAGTAGTTGCTTGTTCGGAAATGATTTTATTTTTTCTTCACTTATGAAGCTCAGTTTGGCTGGATGTGAAATTCTGGGTTGAAAGTTCTTTCTTTAAGGATGTTGAACATTGGCCCCCACTCTCTTCTGGCTTGTAGGATTTCTGCTGAGAGATCTGCTGTGAGTCTGATGGGCTTCCCTTTGTGGGTGACCCGACCTTTCTCTCTGGCTGCCCCTAGCATTTTCTCCTTCACTTCAACCCTTGTGAATCTGACGATTATGTACCTTGGGGATGCTCTTCTTGCGGAATATCTTTGTGGTGTTCTCTGTATTTCCTGGACTTGAATATTGGCCTGCCTTGCTAGGGCGGAGCCCACAGCAGTAGGGTGGAGCCCAGAGCAGCTCAGCATAGCCTCTGCAGCAGGCAGGACAGTGCAGCAGATACTCATAAATAAAGTCCTAACTTCCCGGGACAGAGCACCTGTGGAAAAAAAGGGGCTTTATGAGTTCTGCTACAGCTGACTTAAATGCACCTGCCTAGCAGCCCTGAATGAACTACGGAGCTCACAGCTCAGCACTTGAGCTCCTATGAAGTACAGACTGTCTCCTCAAGCTGTTCGCTGACCCCTGTATATCCAAAGAGTCACTTCACAAAGGACTGATCAGACTGACATTTGGCCACCATCATTCTGGGACAAATATAGCAGAAGAAGAATCTGGTAGCAACCCTCACTTTTCCACAGCTGCTATAGGTGTTCCCAAAGCAAGCAGAGCCTGGAGTGGACCTCAACAGGCCTACAGCAGAGGGGCTAGACTGTTAGAAAGAAAACTAAGAAGCAGAAATACTTCATCATCAACAATCTGGACGTCCACTCGGAGACCCAATTGGAAAGTCAGCAACTACTCAGATGACAGGTGGATAAATCCACAAAGATGGGAAGAAACCAGTGCAAAAAGGAGGAAAACACCAGAAACTGGAACACCTCGCCTCCTACAAGGGACCACAACCCCTCACCAGCAAGAGAGCAAAGCTGGACAGAGAATGAGTGTGATGAAATGACAGAATCAGATTTCAGAAGGCAGGTAATGAGAAACTTTCATGAGCTAAAAGAACATGTTCTAACTCAATGCAAAGAAACTAAGAACCTTGAAAAAAGATTTGAGGAAATGATAGCAAGAATGGACAACTTAGGAATATGAGTGAATTGATAGAGCTGAAAAACACAACATGAGAACTTCGTGAAGCATGCACAAGTCTCAACAGCCAAATTGACCTAGCAGAAGAAAGGATATCAGAAGTTGAAGATCAACTCAATGAAATAAAATGAGAAGGCAAGATTAGAGAAAAAAAAGCCCAAAAAGGAATGAACAAAAAGTCTCCAAGAAATGTGGGACTATGTGAAGAGACCTAATCTACGTTTGATAGGCGTACCTGAATGTGATGAAGAGAATGAATCCAAGCTGGAAAATACTCTTTAGGATATTATCCAGGAAAATGATACTGCTTTTGTTCTTTATTCTGCTGATGTGATGTATCACATTTATTGACTTCCTCATGTTGTCTGTTTTTGCATTATTGGAATAAATACCACTTGATCATAATGTATTATGTTTTTGATGTGTGGCTAGGTTTTTTTGCTATTATTTTTTTGAGAATTTTTTGCATTTATGTTCATCAGTGTGATTGGTCTGTAGTTTTATTTTTTGTGTCCTTGTCTGGTTTTGTTATCAGTATAATGCTGGCCTCAGGGAATGACTTGGGCAGAAATTCCTCTTCAGTTTTTTGAAATCCTTTGAGAACAATTGGTATTCTTCTTTAAAAGTTTGGTGGAATTCAGGAGTAAAGCCATCTGGTTCTGGGCTTTTTATGTTGGAAGACTTTTTTATTATTGATTCCATGTAATTATTCTATGTATCCATTCAGGTTTTATACATTTTTGATACTATATTTTTATTTTATTTCTTATGACTTATTTTTTATTTATTTTATTATACTTTAAGTCCTGGGGTACATGTGCAGATTGTGCAGGTTTGTTACATAAGTATACATGTGTCATGGTGCTGCATCCATCCCCCGGTCATCTACATTAGATATTTCTCCTAATGTTATCCCTTTCTGCAATCCCCCAAACCCTGCTATGCCTTCATTAGTCCCCCCACCCCATGACAAGGACTTCCTGACTAAAACACCAAAAGCAATGACAACAAAAGCCAAAATAGACAAATGGGATCAATTAAACTTAAGAGCTTCTGCACAGCAAAATAAACTATCAATAGAGTGAACCAGCAACCAACAGAAAGGCGTAAATTTCTTCCATCTACCCATCTGATGAAAAGCTAATAACCAGAATCTACGAAGAACTTAAACAAATTTACAAGAAAAAAAACAACCCCATCAAAAAGTAGACGAGGCCGGGCATGGTGGCTCAAGCCTGTAATCCTAGCACTTTGGGAGGCTGAGGCAGGTGGATCACGAGATCAAGAGATCGAGACCATCCTGGTCAACATGGTGAAACCCTGTCTCTACTAAAAATACAAAAAATTGGCTGGGCATGGTGGCACGTGCCTGTAGTCCCAGCTACTCAAGAGGCTCAGGCAGGAGAATTGCCTGAACCCAGGAGGCGGAGGTTGCGGTGAGCCAAGATTGTGCCATTGCACTCCAGCCTGGGTAACAAGAGCAAAACTCCGTCTCAAAAAAAAAAAAAAAAGTAGACGAAGGATATGAACAGACACTTTTCAAAGGAAGACATTTATGCACCCAACAAACATATGAAAAAAAGCTTATCATTACTGGTCATTAGTGAAATGCAAATCAGGTTTTCTACTTCTTCCTGGTTCAATCTTGATAGGTTATATGTGGCCAGTAATTTGCTTATTTCCTCTAAGCTTTTCAATTTGTTGGTACATTGTTTTTTATAATAGTCTCTAATGATGCTCTGTAATTCTGTGGTATTAATTCTATTGTTTCATTTTTAAATTTTTATTTGTTTGAGTTTTTTTTCTAGCTGATGATTTGTTGATTTTATCTTTCCAAAGAACCAACTTTTTGTTTCCTTTTTAAAATATTTTAAAATGTCAAGTTCATTAAATTTGCTCTGATCTTTATTATTTCTTTCCCTTTACTAACTTTGGATTTGATTTGTTCTGCTTTTTAATTCTTCAAGTTATACCATTTACATTGTTTATTTGAAATCTTTCTACTTTTTTGATAGAGGCACTTATTGCTATATAATTCCCTGTTAATAATTCTTTTGCTGTGTCCCATGGCTTTGGTTGTGTGTTTTCATTTTAATTGATTCAAAAATTTTTCATTTCCTTCTTAATTCTTTCATTGACTAATTAATAATTTAAGGGCATGTTATTTAATTTCCATGTTTCTACAGTTTTCAGTGTTCCTCTTCTTACTCATATCTCATTTTATTTCATTTTAGTTTTTTGGGTTTTTTTAATTGCATTTTAGGTTTGGGGGTACATGTGAAGAACATGCAAGACAGTTGCATAGGTACACAAGTGGCAGTGTGATTTGCTACCTTCCTTCCCTTCACCTGTATCTGGCACTTCTCCCATGCTATCTCTCCCCAACTCCCCACCTTCCACTGTCCCTCCCCTATTCCCCCCAACAGACTTCAGTGGGTAGTGCTCCCCTCCCTGTATTTATGTGTTCTCATTGTTCAACACCCACCTGTGAGTGAGAACATCCTTGGTCTCCAGCTTCATCCATGTCCCTACAAAGGACACAAACTTATAATTTTTGATGGCTGCATAATATTCCATGGTGTATATGTGCCACATTTTCCCTGTCCAGTCTATCATCGATGGTATCTGGGTTGGTTCCAGGTCTTTGCTATTGTAAACAGTGCTGCAATGAACATTCATATGCATGTGTTCTTATAGTAGAACGATTTATAATCCTCTGGATATATACCCAGTAATGGGATTGCTGGGTCAAATGAAATTTCTATTTCTAGGTCCTTGAGGAATTGCCACACTGTCTTCCACAATGGTTGAACTAACTTACACTCCCACCAGCCATGTAAAAGTGTTCTTATTTCTCCACATCCTCTCCAGCATGTGTTGTCTCTAGATTTTTTAATGATCGCCATTCTAACTGGTGTGAGATGGTATCTTGATGTAGTTTTAATTTGCATTTCTCTAATGATCAGTGATGATGAGCATTTTTTATATGTTTGTTGGCCTCATGTATGTCTTCTTTTGTAAAGTGTCTGTTCATATCCTTTGCCCATTTTTGGATGGGCTTGTTTGCTTTTTTCTTGTAAATCTGAGTTCTTCATAAATTCTGGATATCAGCCCTTTGTCAGATGGATAAACTGCAAAATTTTTTTCCCATTCTATTGGTTGCTGATTCACTCTAATGACTTTTTCTTTTGCTGTGCAGAAGCTGTGGAGTTTGATTAGGTCCCATTTGTCTATTTTGGCTTTTGTTGCCAGTGCTTTTGGTGTTTTAGTCATGAAGTCCTTGCCTACTCCTATGTCCTAATGGTTTTGCCTAGATTTTCTTCTAGGGTTTTTATGGTGTTAGGTCTTATGTTTAAGTCTTTAATCCATCTGGAGTTAATTTTAGTGTAAGGTGTCAGAAGGGGTTCGGTTTCTGCTTTCTGCACATAGATATCCAGTTTTCCCAAAGATAACTGTTATGATTTTGACTTTTTAATATGTGTTTAGGCTTATTTGTGGCCTAATATGTGATACTCCATGTATCAAAGAGAAGAATGTGTATTTTGTACTTGATCTTAGCCAAAAGGCCAAGAAGTGATGAGAATGTATATTCAGTAGTTGTTGGGGGAAATGTTCTGTAAATGTCTGTTAGGTTCATTTGATATCCAGTGCAATTTAAGTTTAATGTTTCTTTGTTGATTTTCTATCCAGTGCTGACAATGAGATGTTGAGGTTTCCAACTATTGTTGTACTGGGGACTCTCTCTCTCCTTAGCACTAATAATAATTTCTGTTTATAACTGGGGTTCTCTAGGGTTACCTTTGTATATGTTTATAATTGTTATATCCTCTCTCTGGATTGATCCCTATATCATTATGTAATAATCTTTTTTTAAAAAAATTTTTATTGCATTTTAGGTTTTGGGGTACATATGCAGAAAATGCAAGATAGTTGCATAGGTACACACGTGGCAGTGTGTTTTGCTGCCTTCTGCCCCTTCACCCATGTTTGGCATTTCTCCCCATGCCATCCCTCCCCCGCTCCCCCCTGCCGCTGTCCCTCCCCTATTTCTCCCAATAGATCTCAGTGTGTGGTGCTCCCTTCCCTGTTTTTGTCTCCTTTTTTTAAATTGAAAGTTTATTTGTCTATTGTAAGTATAGCTATTTCTGTACTCTTAGTTCCCATTTGTGGCATAATCTTTTTCGATTCATTTGCTCTCAGTCTGTGTGTGTCTTTACAGGTAAAATGAATTTCTCGTAGGCATAATACAGTTGCTGCTTGTTTTTTGGTATCAATTCAGTCCATCTATATCTTTTAATTCAGGAATTTATGCCACTTACATTCATGATTGTTATTGATAAATAAGAACTTGTTCTTGTCATTTTGTCTTCTAATTGTTTTGTCAATGTTATTTTCTTTCTATGTTATTTCTTAGCTTTGTAATTTGGTGGCTTTTTATATTCACAACATTTGATTTCTTTCTTTTCATTTGTGTGTCCCCTCTTCCAGTGTGTTTTTGATATAGTTTGGAATTTTGTCCCTTCCTACCATGTTTCCGTTTTCTAGCAGGGACATGTGCTGCTAGAACTAGATTTCACTCACAAAACTTCAGTTTTAGTAGTTGATTTTAGTTCATCAATCCAAATCACTACTTTCTAACATAAATTCCTCCTTAATAACTATCAGGTATTTTTCCTATTATTAAACATGGTTAGTAGTTTCTAAATCCAACAAAAAAGTCAAATTATGTAAAAACTCAAATGGAAAAGTACCCAATTTTCTCATATTTCTGCAAATTTAATCATATCCTAAGCTATGAGGTCCACCTGCTAAGAGGACCTAAGAGGGCATGTTTTCCTGAGTCCACAAGATATCTTACTATTTTCCATCACTGATGCTTACTTTGTTTATGATTAAATAACCTAAAAATTGCATTAAAATATTTCTGAATGAGTCATATAATTTCTGTACTATAATAATTTCCTGTGATTATGAAGATCACCATTTTTAAGTTGCTAGGTAAAAAAAAATGTTATGTTTCATCTTACCAGGTATATCAAGGTGATTCAATGTAAACTTTAAAGTCATGTTATTATCATGACTTTAATTCTGTAGGATGTTTTTATTTTGCATTAGAGATAACATTGTATGGGAAATGCATTGTTAAAGTATTGTGAGGCATCAGTTTGTGCCACAACTCTGTTATTACCTGGATATATGGTCTTGGTCAAATCACTAAACATCTCTATGCCTCAATATGCTGAGGCATATATGATTGCTAACAGATCTTCCACTCCTAAGTTTAGTGATTTGGCAATTCAGACATTTCACTGTAACTTTTATTCATTAATAACAAAGGCCAATTTATCTAATACACACACACACACACACACACACACACACACACACACACACCTCACATTCCTATGTAAGGATTACCTTGCAAAGTATTTTTAAATCTATTTATTTCTATAGAGACTGATATAGAAAGCTTGAAGGGTGCTTTGGGAAGACACTTATTAAAGGATGAATTCAAGACACAGTCAAAGAGTTTTCCTGGTAAGAAAAATATTTTCAAGTCTAATATTTCTCATTTATTTTTCTCCTTTAAAGTTTAAGTGTGTATCTTTAATAGCAAGAGTACCCATTTGTTAATATGATATGGACACAGGTTCTCATGAATACTTGGTTGTACTCTAGAACATATTTACTACAAATGTAAAGCTAGCTAATATTACTTTTAGGACTCATCCACTTAGAAAGTAATCCAAAATAATATACTGTAGTGAGTTTAGAATATAGTTGGGACAAGTATGTCCAAAGCTCTTTTAGTCCCTTTCTATTTACAGTTTAAATAGAAAGTTACTTTAAATTTGCAAAAGCAGAAAGGCTATCTGATGAGTGCAATAAGTAAAGGAAAAGGACAGTTATTTTATTATTACTAATTCCATCTATTCTTAAAATATCAGGCATAGTAATAATCTTTCAACTATGGCAGAATCCTTTAGTTGTGTAGTTCTGAACTATAATATGGTTCAGACATTATACTACTGCCTTTAGTACAGGAGTAGCAGTGTTAGGCAAAACACCTTTTGATCTCTGGTGTGATACAAAGGAAGGCAGGCAGGTTAACAGAGAAATAAGAAAAATACATACTCAAAGGGAGACTCTCTATCCAAAGGTGACTGTTGCATGCTCAATGCTGTTTTATTGGAGGAATAACATTAGAGGCTTCACATTGCAGGATGCATTGGACCATTCTTGCATTGCTATAAAGGAATACCTGAGACTGGGTAATGTATAAAGAAAAGAGGCTGTACAGTGCAGGGAGGACCACGCCCCAGTGGCCTGCGGGGCAAGCCCTGCTGCCTGGGCCCAATGCGCGGAGCATCCCCCAGTGAGCAGCAGCGGTAACGGCGGCCGAGGCTTGCGATGCCTATGCAGGGTGCGGAGGCAGGGGAAAGCGAGGCGGAGGTGGGACCTGGCCGGACCCGCCCATCCGCCTGGGGAGCCTCCGGCAGTGGCCTAGGAGGCCGCGCTGCGGCCTTTGGGACAGCACTGGGACCCCCTGGGCCACCCAGAGGAGTGCTTTCTGCCCGCCTCCGCGTACGAAGCGAGGGTTTGAACGTGATTTCTGATGAAACCAAATTGGAATAATTTTCATGATCTTTGTGTATGTGTGTGTGTATGTGTGTGTTATATATATATATAGTTTTTTTTTAAACTTTTGCATTTGACTTAAAGTGTCATGAGAAAATTTGCATACTGAAAGATGGTCCTAGCCACCTCCTTGATTTGGGTACTCTTGGATATGTTCCTGCTGCTTTACTTCAGTGAATGCAACAAATGTGATGAAAAAAAAGGAAAAAGGACTTTCTGCTGGGGATATTCTAGAGCCAGTACAAAAACCTCATGAAGGTCCTGGAGAAATGGGGAAAGCAGTCGTCATTCCTAAAGAGGATTAAGAAAAGTTGAGAGAGATGTTTAAAATCATCAGTTCAATTTAATCACAAGTGAAATGATTTGCACTCAACAGATCTTTATCAGATGTTAGGTTAGAAAAGGGTAAAACAAAAGTATATCCAGGTAATCTTCCTACAAGTGTGGTGATTGTTTTCCACAATAAGGCTTGGAGCACACTTCTGCCAACTGTCCATAGTGTCATTAATTGCTCACCAAGAAACTTGATGGAAGAAATTGTTCTAGTAGATGATGGCAGTGAAAGACTTTTTGAAAGGATTTTAGAGAGTTATGTGAAAAAACTAAAAGTATCAGTTCATATAATTCGAATGCAATAACATTCTGGATGGATTAGAGCTAGATTACAAGAAGCTGCTGTGTCTAAAGGCCAAGTGATCACCTTCCTGGATGCTCATTGTGAGTGTACAGTGGGGTGACTGGAGCCTTTCTTGGCCAGGATAAAACATGACAGGAGAACAGTGGTGTGTCCTATCATCGATGTGATCAGCGATGATGCTTTTGAGTACATGGCAGGCTCTGATATGACTTATGGTAGGTTCAAGTGGAAGCTCAATTTTCACTGGTATTATGTTCCCCAAAGAGAAATGGGCAGAAGGAAAGATGATAGGACTCTTCGTGTTAGAACACCTACCATGGCAGGAGGCCTTTTTTCAATAGACAGAGATTACTTTCAGGAAATGGGAACACATGATGCTGAAAAGGATATCTGGGGAGGAGAAAACCTAGAAATTTCCTTTCAGATTTGGCAGTGTAGAGGAACTTTGGAAATTGTTACATACTCACGTTAGACACGTGTTTCAAAAAGCTACACCTTACACATTTCCAGGAGGCACAGGCAGATTATCAATAAAAATAACAGACAATTTGCAGAACTGTGGATGGATGAATTCAAGAATTTCTTCTATATAATTTCTCTAGATGTTACAAAGGCAGATTATGGAGATATATCATAAAGAGCTGGTCTAAGACACAAACTACAATGCAAAAATTTTATTGGTACTTAGAGAATATTTATCCTGATTCTCAAATTCCATGTCACTATTTCTTATTGGGAGAGATGAGAAGTATAGGAATAAATCAGCGTCTAGAAAACATAGCTAGAAAAGAGGGTGCTTTAACATATGCAAATCAATAAACAAGGTTCATCAACAGAAAGGACGACAAAACCATACAATCATCTGAGTAGATGCAGAAGAAGCATTTGATAAAATTTAACATTCCTTCATGATAAAACTCTCAACAACCTAGGCATAAATGGAACATCCCTCAAACTAATAAAGTCCATATATGACAAACCCACAGCTAACATCATACTGAATAAAGATAAATCATTGAGGTGTGGCCGGGCAAGGTGGCACACCTGTCATCCCAGGCAGGTGGATCATTAGGTCAAGAGATTGAGAACAGCCTGACCAACATGGTGAAACCCTGTCTCTACTAAAAATACAAAAATTAGCCAGGCATGGTGGTGGGCACCTGTCATCCCAGCTACTTAGGAGGCTGAGGCAGGAGAATCACTTGAACCTGGAAGGCAGAGGTTGCAGTGAGCTGAGATTGTGCCACTGCACTTCAGCCTGGTGACAGAATGAGTCTCTATCTCAAAACAAAAAATTGTTGAGGTGATAGATATCCTAAATAATCTGATTTGATTGTTATACACACTGTACATATAACCAAATATCATGTGTACCCCATAAATATGCACAAATACTATCTATTAACAAAAAGGAAAATGACAAGATGTGGTAACCCGAAACCACAGGAAAAAATTAATAGAACCAGAAATTATAAATAAGAAGGTTAATGTAACCATTGGAAATATGTACTTCTTTCTTGCCTCAGCTTTTTTAAAAAGCATAAAATTATATACAGAAATGATTATAGCCAGGCACAGTGGCTTATGCCTGTAATCCCAGCACTTTGGGAGGCAGAAGTAAGCAGATCACAGGTTCAGGAGTTCAAGACCAGCCTGGTGTTCAACATGGTGAAACTCCATCTCTACTAAAGATACAAAAAAATTAGCCAGGCATGGTGGTACACACCTGTAATCCCAGCTTCTTGGAAGGCTGAGGCAGGAGAATAGCTTGAACCTGGGAGGCGGAGGTTACAGTGAGCCAAGATCACACCATTGCACTCTAGCCTGGGTGACAGGGCCACAGGGCAATTACTCCGTCTCACAAAAAAAAGGAAAGAAAGAAAGAATTATAATAACTACAACCATTTCTTTATTATTTACAAATGCATTATGTATAACAATAGCACAAAAATGGGAACAGGGAATACAGCTATATAAGAGTAACTTTTCTATATTTCACTGGAATTTAATTAGTACAAATCTAAAGTACTTTTTAAAATTGTGATGATGGTGACAGACATTACTGAATGTATTAAAAACCATAGAATTTAAGATTTTAAATAGCCTATTAAGATATTCAGTGAACTTCAAGGAGAAGAAGATTTTTAAAAGATTTAAAACAAAGGGAGGATATTGTGAAGGACAAAAATTGTGACTCTTACTAAATTGTAAGTGTCTCCAGCATATACCTTTTAATTTCTAGTATTTAACCCAATCCCTCTAATTATCTCATTTTTTCCCTAAATATGTAAGGATCATTTGCTTGCTCATTTCAAATGAAGTGGTCCTTCTTAGATATATCAGCTGAAGAAGGAAAAAAGGAAGCTAAAACACATCTGCTGATGTTTCCAGTTTTGAGTTGCTATATCTCTTATATTGTTACTTAATTACTGAAAACTTGTTCTGCTCAATCTCATAGATAACTTTCTACTTTGGTAACGAGGCAATGCTCAGTATAGAATGCAGTTGTGGCATATTTGAGCAGCCGGTGTCATAACCATTTGCATTATTCATGTATTCATCAATTTTTCCAAAACAGCAATGATAACAAATCACTCTACAATACAGTGACAGGATTGACAGGTGTCCAATCATAGTTATATACACTGCTAGAGCCAATTCTACCCATAGAATCTTAAGCCCAATGTTGACTTTGTCACCAATCCTCATTATCCCCTTTTCAATATGAATTTCCTTTTAACATTTTTATGCATTTTTATACCATTGAACTTAGTAGTTTCTAATTCCACAAAAATATCAAATCACATAAAACTTAAATGGAAATGGATCCAATAACAATTCTAGTAGTGCTGCAAATCTGACCATTACCTCCTTGATTCACATTCAAGTGACCTCAGAGGCAGTTTTTCAGTTTGACAAATATCTTATTTTTTCAAACTAATGTCTAAAGAATTTATAGTTACATACACTAAACAAAAGGAAAGGAATATTCCTCAATGCGTCAAATAATATCTACCTCTTGATAACTTATGTGTGACTAGCGAGGCCATGATTTGCAGCTTGACCTATGGGAAAAAAATGTTCCATCTCACCTACTACATATCTTCAGGCTGAGTAGGTTTTTAGTGTAAACTTGAAAGATACATTATCATCATAATGTCCCTGAGGATTATTTGAATTTGCCTAAGAGATGGCAGTGTATAAAACAATTCCTGGTTAAGAAATTATTCAGCATCAGGTCGTGGATCAGTTTTACCTTTTCCTGGATATATGATCTTTCAATTCATTAAACATATCTAAGCCTGAGTATAGTCTGGCTTATATAATTTTTAACAGCCTTTCCTTTTTAAGGTTTTTGTTATTTTCCAATCCAGACATTTCACTTTAATTTTTCTTCTATAAATACAATTTTTCTTTTTTGGGGACAGAGTCTTGCTCTATTACCAGGCTGTATTTCAGTGGTGTGATCTCAGTTCACTGCAACATCTGCCTCCGGGTTCAAGTGATTCTCCTGCCTCAGTCTCCTGAGTAGCTGGGGCTACAGGCACGTTGCACCACACCTAGCTAATTTTTTTTTTTTTATTTTTAGTAGAGTCAGAGTTTCACCATGTTGTCCAGAATGGTCTCGATCTCTTCACCTCGTGATCTACCGGCCCCAGCCTCCCACAGTATTGAGATTACAGGCATAAGCCACCGTGCCCAGCCACAAATGTTTTAAGTTACTCACACACACATACACACACACACACACACACACACACACATATGCACAGGCACACACACACTGACATTTGTAGATAAATGATTATCTTATAGTGTTTTGATATGTTTATTTCTATAGGGCCTGATATAGAACAATTGACAGATGCATTTGGAAGATATATACTAAAGGATGAATTCAGACCAATATCAAAGAGTCTCCCTGGTAAGAACAAAATCTACAGGTTTATTATTTCTGGTTAGTTTATGTTCTCTGGAGTGTAACTAAGTGTAGATCTTTAAGGAGACCCATGCCTATAAATTATTACATAGGCAAAAATCTTCATAAATTACTCTCTATAATATTTCAACTCCAGTTTCAACTAGTAATGTAAAGTTAGCTTTTCTTTTTTTAAAATTAATGTTCTGGGGGACATGCGCGGAATGTGCAGGTTTGTTACATTGGTATACACATGCCATAGTGGTTTGCTGCATCCATCAGCCCGTCATCTACATTAGCTATTTCTCCTGATACTATCCCTCCCCTAAACCCCCATCCCCCAAGAGGCCCTTGTGTGTGATGTTCTCCTCCCTGTGTACATGTGTTCTCATTGTTCAGCTCCCACTTATGAGTGAGAACTTGTGATGTCTCGTTGTCTAGTTTTGTGTTAGTTTGCTGAGAATGATGATTTCCAGATTTATCCATGACCCTGCAAAGGACATGAACTCATCTTTTTTTTATGGCTGCATGGTATTCAATGGTGTCTATGTGCCACATTTTCTTTATTCAGTCTATCACTGATGGACAAGTCCTTGCTATTGTAAACAGTATCGCAATGAACATACGTGTCCTTATAATAGACACATGTCTTTATAATAGAATGATTTATACTCTTTTGGGTATATATAAAGTAATGGGATTGCTGGGTCAAATGGAATTTTTATTTCTAGATCCTTGAGGAGTTGCCACACTATCTTCCCCAATGGTTGAACTCATTTACACTCCCACCAACAGTGTAAAAGCATTCCTATTTCTCTACATCCTCTCCAGCTTCTGTTGTTTCTTGTCTTTTTAATGATTGCCATTCTAACTGGCATGAGATGGTATCTTACTGTGGTTTTGATTTGCATTTCTCTAATGACCAGTGATGATAAGCTTTTTTCCATGTTTGTTGGATGTATAAATGTCTTCTTTTGAAAAGTGTCCATATCCTTTGCCCTTTTTTGATGGGATTGTTTTTTTCTTGTAAATTTGTTTAAGTTCATTTTAGATTCTGGTTATTAGCACTTTATCAGATGGGTAGATTGCAAAATTATTTTCCCATTCTGTTGGTTGCTGGTTCACTCTAATGATAGTTTCTTTTGCTGAGCAGAAGCTCTTTAGATTCCATTTTGTCTATTTTTGCTTTTGATGCCATTGCTTTTGGTGTTTTAGTCAGGAGGTCTTTGCCCATGCCTATGTCATGAATCATATAGCATAGGTTTTCTTCTAAGGTTTTTATGGTTTTAGGTCTTACATATATGTCTTTAATCCATCTTGTGTGAATTTTTGTATAAGTGCAAGGAAGGAGTCCAGTTTCAATTTTCTGAATATGGTTAGCCAGTTTTGTCAATACCATTTATTAAATAGGGAATCCTTTCTCCATTGCTTGTTTTTGTCAGGTTTGCCAAATATCTCATGGTTGTAGATGCGTGGTGTGATTTCTGAAGCCTCTGTTCTGTTCCATTGTTCTATATATCTGTTTTGGAGCCAGTACCATGCTTTTTTTTTTTTAATTAATATAGCCTTGTAGAGTAGTTTGAAGTCAGGTAGCATGATACCTACAGCTTTGTTCTTTTTGCTTAGGATCGTTTTGGCTATGTGGGCTCTTTATTGGTTCCTCATTAAATTTAAAGTCGTTTTTTCCAATTTATGAAGAAAGTCAATGGTAGCTTGATGGGGATAGCATTGAATCTATAAGTTACTTTGGGTAGTATGGCCATTTTCACAATATTGATTCTTCCTAACCATGACTATGGAATGTTTTTTCCATTTATTTGCATCCTTTCTTGTTTCCTTGAGCAGTGATTTGTAGCTCTCCCTGAAGAAGTCCTTCATGTGCCTTGTAAGTTGTATTTGTAGGTATTTATTTCTCTTTGTAGCAATCGTAAGTGGTTTGGTTTTCTGATGATCTGGCTCTCTGTTTTTCTGCTATTAGTGTATAGGAATGCTTGTGGTTTTTGCACATTGATTTTGTATACTGAGACTTTGCTAAAGTTGCTTATCAGCTTAAGGAGATTTGGGGCTGAGATGATAGGGTTCTGAATATACAATCTTGTCATCTAAAACAGAGATAATTTGATTTCCTTTTTTGTAATTGAATACCCTTTATTTCTTTATCTTGCTTGATTGCCCTGACTAGAACTTCTAATACTATGTTGAATAGAAGCGGTTAGAAAGGGCATCCTTATCCTATGCCAGTATTCAAAGGGAATACTTCCAGCTTTTGCCTATTAAGTATGATATTGGCTGTGGGTTTGTCATAAATAGCTCTTATTATTTTGAGATATGTTTTATCAATATCTAGTTTATTGAGAGTTTTTAGCATGAAGGTGTGTTCAACTTTGTCAAAGGCCTTCTCTGCGTCTATTGAGATAATCATTTGATATTTACCATTGGTTCTGTTTATGTGATAGATTACATTTATTGATTTCCATATGTTCAACCAGACTTGCATCCCAGGAATGATGCTGACTTGATTGTGATGGATAAGCTTTTTGATGTGTTGTTGGATTCTGTTTGCCAGTATTTTATTGAGGATTTCTGCATCAATGTTCATCAGGGTTATTGGCCTGAATTTTTCTTTCTTTCTTCTGTCTCTGCTAGGTTTTGTATCAGGATGATGTTGGCCTCATGAAATGAGTTAGGGAGGATTCCTTTTTCTTCTGTTGTTTGGAATAGTTTCAGATGGAATGATTCCAGCTCCTCTTTGCATCATTGGTAGAATTTGGCTGTGAAACCATCTGGTCCTGGACTTTTTTTGGTTGGTAGGCTATTAATTCCTGCCTTAATTTCATAACTTGTTATTGGTCTTTTCAGGGATTCTACTTCTTCCTTGTTTAGTCTTGGGAGGGTGTAGGTTTCCAGGAATTTATCCATTACTTCTAGTTTTTCTGGTTAATTTGTGTAGAGGTGTTTACAGTATTCTCTGATAGTAGTTTGTATTTCTGTGGGATCAGTGGTGATATCCCCTTTCTTGTTTTTATTGCAACTATTTGATTATCTCTTTTCTTCTTTATTAGTCTGACTAGCAGTCTGTTTTCTTGATCGGTTCAAAAAAGCAGCTCCTGGATTCATTGATTTTTTGAAGGGTTTTTGTGTCTCTATCTCCTTCAATTCTGCTCTGATCTTAGTTATTTCTTGTCTTCTGCTAGCTTTTGAGTTTGTTTGCTCTTGCTTCTCTAGTTTTTTAAATTGTGACATTAGGGTATGGGTTTTAGATCTTTCCCACTTTCTCTTGTGGGCATTTAGTGTTACAAATTATGTCTACACACTGCTTTAAATGTGTCCCACATATTCTGATACATTGTGTCTTTGTTCTCATAGGTTTCAAAAACCATCTTTATTTCTGCCTTAATTTTGTTATTTATCCAGTAGTCATTCAGCAGCAGGTTGTTTAGTTTCCATGTAGTTGTGCAGTTTTGAGTGAGTTTCTCAACCCTGAGTTCTAATTTGATTGCACTGTGGTCTGAGAGACTGTTTGTTATGATTTCCATTCTTTTGCATTTGCTGAGGAGTGTTTTACTTCCAATTATGCAGTCAATTTTAGGGTACGTCCAATGTGGTACTGAGAATAATATACATTTATATTATTTATATACATTTAATAAACTGTCCTTTAAAGCAGGGACAGTTTTAGCTGTGTATTTTGAAAAAGTTGTGTGCTCTACAAATAAAAAGCTATTTTTGTTGTTACTTTTGGTCCCCAGGAGAAATGGGAGTCCTTTTCAGAGAGCATGGGAGACAGATGAGTCCTTTGCAGTCCTCCTGTCTGCCTCTGAGGGTGAAATGAGAGTGTGAAGCACTTTGGGAGGTGGCCAGGCACAAAGCTAGGCTTGGTGCAGAGCAGAGCTTCTGTCCTCATGGTGTGGCTTCAGTCATCATGAGCCATGTCTGAAAGAATTAATCACATTTCATATGCAAGCATGATCTCTGTTTAACTGTGCTGTTGTTTTTAATGAGAGCATCATTGACAATGCTTTAAGCTGACAGCCCTGCCTAATTGTGTTCTATGTAATAATGAGTGGGCTTGAGGAGGAGGCAGCATTGAGGGGAGGAGGGAGAATGGACGTGTGAATTAGGGAAAGGTGTCTCTTCCTTTGGAGCATAGATGGGTTCAGAGCCCTCCTCATACTACTAAGTATTTGGCTGGACACTACCAGTTGTGTGTCTAGACTGTGTGTGTGTGTGTGTGTGTGTGTGTGTGTGTGTGTGTCTGTGTGTCTGTGTGTCTGTGTGTCTCTCTCCAGGACTGAGCAGCACCTCCTTCTTCCTGTGGTAGCATGTTACTCAGAACCTCGGATAACCCCCAGCTCTCCTAAAAACACAATACATGTATGTTATAAGAAATTTATCTTGATGATTGGTGAGAGGGTGGTGATTGAAACCAGCTCATTTCCCATTTACCACTGAGGCAAGCTCACCTTTGCTGAAGAGGGTTCTTGACTCTTACTTTGTAGCAGGAACTCCTAAGTTAATCAAGCCTTTTCAAGAGTTTCAGGCTGAAAGTCAAGATCTCTCAAGTTAGACCCAATGTGAAAATTTTAACTGGGCAAATTCTCATTAGAGACAAGGGGCCAAAGACTGTGCCGACGGAATCTAATGTCTTTTAATGTTGACTTCAATATAGTAAAACCCTTGGTAAGCCATTTAACTGTAAAATTGGGCCTTGGGGAGGCAGTGCACCCTCTGAAATTAGACGTCAGGAGATTTGGATTTGATTTTCAGTCCTCTGCCAGTCAGTCAGCCACTCACTTTCAAGTGACAAGCCTTAGGTGAGTTACTTTCTGTCTCCGTTTCTCAATTTTTGCACAGGGATTTATGTGGGCCTTAATGCCCACTGGGAAACAATCCCTTTTTCAGCTCAGTGCCTGGTTTGTTGAGTATACTTGTCAATCTGGACTTTAATCCACCTATGATTTTGGATTAATTCTATTACCTCTGCTAGAAATTAACAGAAAATTCACAGTTGATTGACAAAAATGAGAATCAGTTCTAAAGAATTAGAATATAACTGAATCCTTTATTACTAAAAGAATGCTCAACTCAAGTGGACACAGATTACTCATTCTAACTTCATTAGCTATAGCACTTAGAGACACCTTTTTCAAAATACACAGCTAAAACTGTCCCTGCTTTAAAATTGACTTATTTAGGGTAAGTCCAATGTGGTACTGAGAATAATGTATATTCTGTTGATTTGGGATGGTGAGTTCTATAGATGTCTATTAGGTTCACTTGGTCCAGAGCTGATTTCAAGTCCTGGATATTCTAGTTAATTTTCTGTCTCATTTATCTGTCTAATATTGACTGTGCAGTGTTAAAGTTTCCCACTGTCATGGTGTGGGAAACTAAGTCTCTTTGTAGGTTGTCAAGAACTTGCTTTATATATCTGGGTGCTCCTGTATTGGGTGCATATACAGCTATTTAGCTCTTCTTGTTGCATTGATCCCTTTACCATTATGTAATGCCTCTCTCTCTCTCTTTCTTTCTCTCTCTCTCTCTCTCTCTCTCTCTCTCTCTCGCTTTCCATTTGCTTGGTAAATATTCCTTTATCCCTTTTTTTTCTGAGCCTATGTGTGTCTTTGAACATGAGATGGGTCTCCTGAGTACAGCACACTGATGGGTCTTGACTTTTTATCTAGTTTGCCAGTCTGTGTCTTTTAATTAGGGCATTTAGCCCTCTTACATTTAAGTTTAATATTATTATGTGTGAATGTGATCCTGCCATTATGATGTTAACTGGTTATTTTGCCTGTTAGTTAATGCAGTTTCTTCATAGCATCAATGGTCTTTACAATTTGGTATGTTTTTGCCGTTGCTGGTACCAGTTGTATTTTCCATGTTTAGTGCTTCCTTCAAGAGCTCTTGTAAGGCAGGTCTGGTGGTGACAAAATCTTTCAGGTTCTGCTTGTCTGTAAAGTATTTTATTTCTCCTTTGCTTATAAAGCTTAGTTTGGATATGAAATTCTGGGCTGATAATTCTTTTTTTCTTAAATGTTGAATATTGACCCCCATTTTATTCTGGCTTGTAGGGTTTCTGCCTGAGACATCCACTGATAGTCTGATGAGCTTCACTTTCTGGGTCACCCAACCTTTCTCTCTGGCTGCACTTAGCATTTTTTCCTTCATTTCAACCTTGCTGAATCTGATAATTATATGTCTTGGGGTTTTTTTTTCCGAGGAGTATCCTTGTGGTGTTATCTGTATTTTCTGAATTTGAATGTTGGCTGCCTTGCTAGGTTGGGGAAGTTCTCCTAGATAATATCCTGAACAATGTTTTTTAACTTAGTTTCATTCTCCCCTTCACTTTCAGGTACTCTGATCAAACGTAGTTGGTCTTTCATGTAATCCCATATTTCTTGGAGGCTTTGTTTGCTTCTTTTCATTCTTTATTCTCTAATCTTGTATTCTCACTTTATTTCATTGAGCTGATCTTCAATCTCTGATATCCTCTCTTCCAATTGATTGATTTGGCTATTAAAATGTGTGTATGCTTCATGAAGTTCTCATGCGGTGTTTCTCAACTCCATTAGGTCATTTATGTTCTTCTCTAAACTGGTTATTCTAGTTAGCAGTTCCTATAATCTTTTACCAATGTTCTTAGCTTCCTTGTGTTGGTAAGAAAGGCTAGCTGATGGATGTGATAAAAGTTGTATATAACAGATAGTTATTTTGTTGGTTAACAATCACTATATATGGAAAAAATATCAGTGAAGTTTGTAACCTCTCAGCTGCAATAAAGTTATTTAGTTATATTTTTTAGCGATTACACAACTTAATTTAGTACTTGTGTTACAGGGTTAGACACACTTGGATGACAGTGACCATTTGTGTGATATCAAAAGAAGACACTTTTACAAATAAATAATAGAAAGAGACATTGAAATAGCGCCCTGCTAAAACCACTGTCATCCAAGGGAGACTGTTTGCATGCCTCAGGAGATGCCCTCAAAGAGCAACATAAGAGACTTTAGTAAAATACTTCTATCAAATTACACATACACAAACACACACCCCACCACCACCAACAACAAGCAAACAAGAACTACAAGCCCCCAAAAGGGAAGAGTCAATCAGCATACAGATTTGCTGTGATACATTATCTGAAATGTCAAGATTGTAGCAAAAAAGTTTAAGACATGCACAGTAACAGTACACTGTAACCCAAACACAAGAAAATCTGCTTGGGAGAGTCCTACATGTTAGATTTAGCAGACAGTGACTGCAAAGTAGTAGAGTAATGATATGGTCAAATAAATGAAACTTTTCTTAAAAAAGAATAAGAAGGTATAATGACAATATTTTATCAAACAGATATCAAAATTGTGATACAAAAAAATCTGGAGGCAACAGATGCTGGAGAGGATGTGGAGAAATAGGAACATTTTTACACTATTGGTGGGAGTGTAAATTAGTTCAACCATTGTGGAAGACAATGTGGCGATTCCTCAAGGACCTAGACATAGAAATTCCATTTGACCCAGCAATCCCATTACTGGGTATATATCCGAAGGATTATAAATTTTTCTACTATAAGGACACATGCACACAAATGTTCATTGCAGCACTGTTTACAATAGCAAAGACCTGGAACCAATCTAAATGCCCATCGATAAAAGACTAGACAGGGAAAATGTGGCACATATACACCATGGAATATTATGCAGCCATCAAAAACTATAGGTTTGTGTCCTTTGTAGGGATATGGATGAACCTGGAAACCATCATTCTCAGCAAATTGACACAGGAACAGAAAATCAAACACTGCATGTTCTCACTCATAGGTGGGTGTTGAACAATGAGAACACATGGACAGAGGGAGGGGAGCATCACACACTGGGGTCTGTTGGGGAGATATAGGGGAGGGACAGCGGGGGGTGGGAATTGGGGAGAGATAGCATGGGGAGAAATGACTGATATGGGGAGGAAGGCAGCAAACCACACTGCCATGTGTGTACCTATGCAACAATCTTGCATGTTCTTCACATGTACCCCAAAACCTAAAATGCAATAAAAAAAATTGGAAAAAAAAGATAACCTAATTAATATTTGTAATTGAAAGGTAAAATAACTGCAATGGAAAATTCACTACAGGGTCAAGAAAAGATTTGAACTGTCAGAAGGAGTAAACAAATTTAATATAATGGGAATACCAGAAGCAGGGAGTAGTCCAGGTAGAGAAATAATAAGAAAAAATTTTGAAGACAAATGGCTGAATATTTTGAAAATTATTTACTGGGTAATATTAATCTATACATCCAAGCTCCATTAAATCTAAGTAGAATAAACACAAATCAATTTGTGACCAGACTCATCATCATAAAAATATTGAAAGACAGAGAAAATGTAAAATGCAGCAAAAGAAAAACAATTCATCATGTAGAAGGGAACCGCAGTAAGATTAATATCTGACTTAGTATTAGAAACTTACGAAGTCCAGGAAGCAGTGGTATTGTATGTTAAAAGTGCTGAAAGAATAATAATCTACTAACCAATAATTTTATTGCTAGCAAAACTATTTTTCAGAAAAGGCAAAATGCAGAAATTGCTAAATAAGTAAAAGTTAGGAGATTCCATTCCCAGCAGAACAGTTTTCCAAGAAAGTCTAAAGTTCTTTAGACTAAAATGAATTGACCTCTGACAGTAATTTGAATCCCTCCAAGAAAGGTCTGAGTTAAATGTTATATTTGCAAAAGAAAGTATGTATAAATGTATATTCCACCTCCTTTCTTTTCCTAATTTATCTAAAAGACAATTCTAAAAAATATTCATTTAATTATATAATTGGGCATATAACATATCAACATGTTATATATTCAGAATAGCAATACAACGGTCATGGAAGGGAGAAGTGATATACAGTGTAAGAAAATAACACTGGATGATAAATATGGAGCAACAATAAAAAGAACCAAAAAATATAAATAAGTGTGTTCATATAGAAAATACTATAAATATGTACTTGCTCTTCTTTCTTTTCTCAGTTTATTTAAAAGGCAAAAAGTTAAAATAATTATAACAATATTATTACATTGCCCTTAACATTTGCAGGTATAATATGTATAACAATAGCACAAAAACTGAGGAAGGAGCAAAAAGCTATAAATAAAGGAGTAATGCTTCTATATCTTGGTAGAATATAATTAATGTAAATGTGAAAAAGATTATAAAGTTTACTGAGGCAATGATTACACATTTCTGGGACCATATTAGTAAGCATTGAATTAGACACTTTAAATGGAAAAATAGTACGGTTTAAACATATACACATTTTTAAAAGCTCAGGAACTCTAAGCAGGATAAGATTTTATAAAATTTAAAGCAAGAGAATAATAATGTGAGGGAGGAACATTGTGACTTTTACTAGTTGACAAATTTCTTCAGCGCATAACTCTGTATTCCTTGTGTTCAACTCTAAAATGCTCTCCTTATTAACTCCCTGATTGTCTAAAAATCCTTTGATTTCTGAATTGAAATGGATCAGCCTTACTTATATCTGAAAGAGAAAGACAAAAGAGCTGAAATACACCTGTTAATGTTTCTCAGTTTTCTGTTGCATATAGCTCATTATTTTTACAAAATGTTGTAACTGAATTATTGAAAACTTGTTTGTCCAATATGCTTTTTTTTTTTTTGAGACAGAGTCTCACTCTGTTGCTCAGGCTAGTGTGCAGTGGCATGATCTTGGCTCACCACAACCTTCACCTCATGGGTTCAAGCGATTCTCCTGCTTCAGCCTCCCAAGTAGCTGGGACTACAGGTGCATGCCACCATGCCTGGCTAATTTTTGTATTTTTAGTAAAGATGGGGTTTCACTATGCTGGCCAGGCTGGTCTCAAACTCCTGAACTCGTGATCCACCTGCCTTGGCCTACCAAAGTGCTGGGATGACAAGCATGAGCCACTGTGCCTGGCCAATATGATGCATTTTTATAATGATGCATAATCTGGTTTCTGCCTCTATTTAAATTATATTGGTGGTATATTTGGGCTGCCATGATAATAGTACAAATTTTAACATTAATCATGGGCTTAGCCAATTTTCCAAAGCAAGACTTCCACTCTATTATTCAGGATCATTACAGGTGTCTAACTTCAGTTACATGCTCTGGTAGAACCAAGTTTCACACAAAATAACTTTAGTTTCAATAGGTAACCAGGTTTACCAATTCTAATTATCCCTTTTTAAATATGAAATTCTTTTAAATATATTTCACTTTAGTTTTTCCATAATTATACCTAGATATTAGTTTCTAAATCCAACAAAATATATCAATCATGTAAAAACTCAAATGAAAAGGAATACAATTTTAATGCTGGTACTACTAAAAATATTTGTTTTCTTCTTCCCACCTACAAAGTCTACCTGCTAAGAGAACCAGAGAGAAAACTTTTTTTCATTAAATGAGTTGTTATTCTCTCTTATCACTGATGCCTATTTGAATTATGATTAAACCACCTAAAATAGACTATTAAAATATTTCTGGATGAGTCAAGGAACTTATGTTTTATTACATTTTGTGAGTGATGATGACCATTGTGTACAGATAGATCAACTATGAAAAAATAATTTATGTTCCACCTCACCAGATATACCCCTACAGCATAAATATATTTTAATATATACTTAAAAGTAATGTTAGTACCACAAATTATCTAGACACTTTATTATAATTCTTCTACTCTAATGAAAAATACCAATTAGGATTGTATTAGACACATACACACATGTTAACATTTTTCTTAGAAAAGTGTTTTGAAATCTGTTTACTTTTATAGAGACTGATGAACGATTGTCTAGTGCAACTGTGAGAGGTACAATAAAGGATGAAATTAAGACACACTTAAAGAGAAAGAGTTATCCTGGTAAGAATAAGAATTTTTAAAAGCTACTTTTGGTTTACTATCTTCTCTAGAGTTTAAGTATGGATTTATCTCTAATGACAACAGTACCTATATGTAGATATTACTAGAGAGAAAACGTCTTCATGAATTTCCTCCTATAATTAGTTGAACTCTAGTATTTATTCTCAATGAAAAATTAACTTTAGGGCTCATTTATTTTAAAAAGTTATCCATAAAAGACTAATGCTGTAGTGATCTTAGAATATGCTTGAGGAAATATTTCAAATGCTGTTCAATTTGCTTTCTATTTATGGCTGATTAGGAAAGTTGCTTTGTATTTGAAAAAGCAAAATTGCTAGCTTATGAATGTAATAACAAGATGAATATAACCAATAATCATTTCATTGGTTACCCATTCCCTCTTATATTGTTACATTATCAGGTAAATTGACAATGTTTCAGCTACTTTAGTTTTGTTATATAGTTCAAAAAGTATACTACTGGATTTTTACTGGTGAAACAGTGATACATTTCTCCTTAATTTTTGGTGTTATACCCGAAGAGGCAGAGAGCTTGACAGGGACATAAGGGAAAGAGACAGACAAAGAGAGCCCTGTTAAACAACGCTCATCCAAAAGTGATTGTGTGTTGTAATGGTTAATATTAAGTGTCAACTCAGTTAGATTGAAGGATGCAAAGTATTGATCCTGGTGTGTCTTTTGAGTATGCTGCCAAAAGAGATTAACATTAAGTCAGTGGACTAAGAAAGGCAGATTCACCCTTAATTAACCAAGTTTTGTTTCCCGCACAAAACTTGGTGGCCATTTCACCTAGAAACAACAACGGGTTTCTAGCACAAATCTGGGTGGCTGTTTTAGCTGGCATCTAGAATGCCTGTGAGACTGAGCTGCTTATTTTCCTGAAAAAAAATGGGGGCTGAAGGCAGGAAGCCAAGTGATCTGGCTTTGTGGGTGCCACCCCCACAAAGACCAACAAACTGAAACCCATTGGTTGGGATTTTTACAGTCAGCACAGCAGTTTGAGCTCAACCCAGGACAGTAGAGCCTGGTGGAGGGAAGGGCGTCTGCCATTACTGAGGCAGTTCGCCATTACTGAGCCAGTTCTAACATACTTGTATAAACAAAATCACAAGGAAATTTACACAGCAGCTGGGCAGAGCCTGCGGCAGCTCAGCAACACCTCTGCAGGCAGACTGTAACTAGACTCCCTCCTTGCTGGGCAGGTCATCTCTGAAAAAAGGCAGCTGCCCATCAGGGACATATAAATAAAGCCCCACCTTCCAGGACAGAGCACCTGGGAAAAGAGGCAGTTGTTTCACTGCAGCAAACTTAAACGTTCCTGCACAGCAGCTGTGAAGGGAGCAACAGAGCTCCCAGCACAGCACTTGAGCTCTGATAAGGGACAGACTGCCTCCTCAAGTGGCTTCCTGACCCCTGTATAACCAAAGACACACCTCATACAGGAGAGCACTGGCTGACATCTAGTGGGTACCCTTCTGGGACCAAGCTACCAGAGGATGCAGTCATTGCTGTTCTGCAGCCCCACAGGTGATTCCCAGGCAAGAAGTGTCTGAAGTGGACCTGCGGCAGTCCTGCAGCAGAGGGGTCTGGCTGTTAGAAGGACAACTTAAGAAGAAAAAAAAAAAGAAATAGCTTCAACATCAACAGAAAGAACATCCACTCAGAGACCCCATCCAAAAGTCACCAACTTCAAAGACTAAAGGTAGATAAATCCACAAAGATGGGAAGAAACTTGTGCAAAAAGGCTGAAATCACTGAAAACCAGAATGTCTCTCTTCCTCCAAGGGATCACAACTCCTCACCAGCAAGGGAACAAAACTGGATGGAGAATGAGTTTGATGAATTGACAGAAGCATGCTTCAGAAGCTGGGTAATAACAAACTTCTCTGAGCTAAAGGAATATGTTCTAAGCCAACACAAAGAAACTAAGAACCTTGAAAAAATGTTAGATGAAATGCTAACAAGAATAACCAGCTTAGAGAACAACATAAACAACTTGATGGAGCTGAAAAACTGAGCACAAGAACTTCGTGATGCATACACAAGTTTCAATAGCTGAATTGATCAAGCAGCAGAAAGGGTATCACAGATTGAAGATCAACTCAATGAAATAAAATGAGAAAGCAAGATTAGAGAAAAAAGAGTGAAAATAAATGAACAAAGCCTCCAAGAAATATGGGATTATGTGAAAAGACCTAATCTACATTTGATCAGTATACCTGAATGTGACAAGGAGAATAAATCCAAGCTGAAAAACACTCTTCAGGATAATATCCAGGAGAACTTTCCCAACCTAGCAAGGCAAGCCAACATTTAAATCCAGGAAATACAGAAAACACCCAAAGATAGTCCTCAAGAAGAGCAACTGTCAGATTCACCAGGGTTGAAATGAAGGAATGCTAAGGGCAGCCAGAGAGAAAGATAAGTTACCTACAAAGGGAAGCCCATCAGACTCCCAGTGAATCTCTCTGCAGAAACCCTATAAACCAGAAAACAGTGGTTTATAGGATTTCAGCATCCTTAAAGAAAAAAACTTTCAACCCAGAATTTCATATCCAGCCAAACTACGCTTTATAAGAGAAGGAGAAATAAAATCCTTTATGGACAAGCAATTGCTGAGAGATTTCATCACCACCAGGCCTGCCTTATAGGAGCTACTGAAGGAAACACTAAATATGGAAAGGAACAACCAGTACCAGCCACTGCAAAAATGTGCCAAATGGTAAAGACCATCTATACAATGAAGAAACTGCATCAAATAACAGGCAAAACAACCAGCTAGTATCAAAATGGCAGGAATAAATTAACACATAACAATACTAACCTGAAATGTAAATGGACTAAATACCCCAATCAAAAGACACAGACTGACATGTTGGATAAAAAGTCAAGACCCATCAGTGTGCTGTATTCAGGAGACCCATCTCACTTGCAAAGATACACGTAGACTCAAAATAAAGGGAAGGAGGAAGATATACCAAGCAAATAAAGAGCAAAGAAAAGTGGGGGTTGCAATCCTAGTCTCTGATAAAATGAACTTCAAACAAGCAAAGATCAAAAGAGACAGAGAAGGGTATTACATAATGTAAAAGGATCAAACAACAAGAAGAGCTAACTATACTAAATATATTTGCACCCAATACAGGAGCATCCAGATACATAAAGCAAGTTTTTTTTTTACTGCATTTTAGGTTTTGGGGTACATGTGAAGAACATGTATGATAGTTGCATTATACACGTGGCTGTGTGATTTGCTGCCTTCCTCCCCATATCTGGCATTTCTCCCCATGCTGTCTCTCCCCAGTTTACCCCCCCATGCTGTCCCTCCCCATTCCCCCCCAGTAGACCCCAGAGTGTAGTGCTCCCCTCCCTGTGTCCATGTGTTCTCATTGTTCATCACCCACCTAGAAGTGAGAACAATGCGGTATTTGATTTTCTGTTCTTGTGTCAGTTTGCTACAAAGAGACTTAGACTTCCATACAATAATAGTGGGAGATTTTAACACTCCACTGTTAATATTAGATAGATCAATGAGACAGTAAATTAATAAGAATATCCAGGACTTGAACTCAGATGTGGACCACATGAACCTAATAGACATCTACAGAACTCTTCATTCCAATTCCACAGAATACACATTCTTCTCAGCACCACATCACACTTACTCTAAAATTGACCACATAATTGGACATTTGCTGACTCCTCAGCAAATGCAAAAGAACAGAAATCATAACAACCAGTCTCTCGGACCACAGTGCAATCAAATTACAACTCAGGATTAAGAAACTCACTCAAAACTGCACAACTACATGGAAACTGAACAACCTGCTCCTGCATGACTACTGGATAAATAGTGAAATGAAGGCAGAAATAGATATTCTTTGAAACCAGTGAGAACAAAAATGCAATGTATCAGAATCTCTAGGACACATTTAAAGCAGTGTGTAGATGGAAATTTATAACACAAAATGCCCACATGAGAAGTGAGGAAAGATCTAAAATTGACACCCTATCATCACAATTAAAAGAACTAGAAGAGCAAGATCAAACAAATTCAAAAGCTAGCAGAAGATAAGAAATAACTAAGATCAGAGCAGAACTGAAGGAGATAGAGACACAAGAAACCCTTGAAAAAAAATCAAAATCCATGAGCTGTTTTTTTTTAAAAAAATGAACAAAATAGATAGACTGCTAGCAAGATTATTAAAAAAGAAAACAGAGGAGAATCAAATAGATGCAATAAAAATGATAAAGGAGATATCACCACTAATCCTACAGAAATACAAACTATCATCAGAGATTTCTACAAACAACTGTATGCACACAAAATAGTAAATCTAGAAGAAATGGATAAATTCCTGAACATTTACATCCTCCAAGACTAAACCAGGAAGAACTTGAATCCCTGAATAGACCAATTAACAAGTTCTGAAGTTGAGTCAGCAATTAATAGCCTATCAACCAAAGTACATGTCCAGATGAATTCTACCAGACTTACAGAGAGGAACTGGTACAATTCCGTCTGAAACTATTTCAAACGATACAAAAAGAGGGAATCCTTTAAACTCATTATCTGAGACCAACATCATCCTGATACCAAAACCTGGCAGAGACACAACTAAAAAAGTAAACTTCAGACCAATATCCATGTTGAACATTGAAGAAAAAATCTTCAATAAAATACTAGCAAACTGAATGCAACGGCACATCAAAAATCTTATCCATAATGATCAAGGAGGCTTCATCTCACGGTATATGGCTGGTTCAACATACACAAATCTGTAAACGGAATCCATCACATAAACAGAACCAAAGATAAAAACCACATGATTATCTTAATACACGCAGAGAAGGCCTTCGACAAAATTCAATGGTCCTTTATGCTGAAAACTCTCAATAAACTAGTATCAATGGAATGTATTTCAAAATAATAAAAGCTTTTTGTGACAAACTCACAGCCAATATCATACTTAATGGGCAAAAACTGGAAGCATTCTTTGTGAAAATCAGCACTAGACTTCAAGAAGAACTACAAACCACTGCTCAAAGAAATAAGAAAGGACACAAACAGATGGAGAAACATTCCATGCTCATGGTTAGGAAGAAACAATATGGTGAAAATGGCCATACTGCCCAAAGCAATTTATAGATTCAATGCTATCCCTAACAAACTACCATTGACCTTCTTCACAGAACTGGAAAAAAACCACCTTAAACTTCATATGAAACCAAAAAAGAGCCCGCATAGCCAAGACAATCCTAAACAAAAAGAACAAGGCTGTAGGCATCACACTACCTGACTTCAAACTACTACAAAGGTACAGTAATCAAAACAACATGGTACTGGTGTCAAAACAGAGATGTAGACCAATGGAACAGAAGAGAGGCCTTGGAAGTAACACCACGCATTGACAACCATCTGATCTTTGACAAATAAGCAATGGGGAAAGGATTCTCTGTTTAATAAATGGTGCTAGGAAACTGGCTAGACATATGCAGAAAGCGGAAACTGTATATCTTTTTTACACCTTATACAAAAATTAACTATAGACAGATTAAAGATTTAAACATAAGACTTAACACAATAAAAAACCCTAGAAGAAAACCTAGGCAATACCATTCAGGACATAGGCATAGGCAAGGACTTCATGACTAAAACAACAAAAGCAAAGGCAACAGAAGCCACAATAGACAAATGGAATCTAATTAAACTTAAGAGCTTCTGCACAGCAAACGAAACAATCATTAGAGTGAACCAGCGTCCAGTAGAATGGGAAGAAAATTTGGCAAGCTACTCATCTGACAAAGGGTTAATATCCAGAATCTAGGCCGGGCGCGGTGGCTCAAGCCTGTAATCCCAGCACTTTGGGAGGCCGAGGCGGGTGGATCACGAAGTCAAGAGATCGAGACCATCCTGGTCAACACGGTGAAACCCCGTCTCTACTAAAGATACAAAAAATTAGCAGGGCATGGTGGTGCGTGCCTGTAATCCTAGCTACTCAGGAGGCTGAGGCAGGAGAATTGCCGGAACCCAGGAGGCGGAGGTTGCGGTGAGCCTAGATCGCGCCATTGCACTCCAGCCTGGGTAACAAGAGCGAAACTCCGTCTCAAAAAAAAAAAAAAAAAATCCAGAATCTACAAAGAACTAAAACAAATATACAAAGAAAAAGCAAACAACTCTATCAATAAGTAGGTGAAAGATATTAACAGACACTTTTCAAAAGAAGATATTTATACATCCAACAAACATGAACATTGGTCATCATCACTGGTCATTCGAGAAATGCAAATCAAAACCACAGTGAGATACCATCTCATGCTGGTTCAAATGATGATCATTAAAAAATCAGAAGAAAACAGATGCTGGAGAGGATGTGGAGAAATAGGAATGCTTTTACACTGTTGGTGGGAGTGTAAATTAGTTCAGCCATTGTAGAAGACAGTGTGGTGATTCGGACCTAGAAATAGAAATACCATTTGACCCAGCAATCCCATTACTGGGTATATACCCAAAGGATTATAAACAATTCTGTCATAAAGACACATGCACACGTATGTTCACTGTGGTACTGCTTACAATAGCAAAGACTTGGAACCAACCCAAATGCCTATCAAAAATGCACTGGATAGACAGGGTGTCACATATACACCATGGAATACTATGCAGCCATTAAAAAGGTTGAGTTTATGTCCTTTGCAGGGACACGGATGAATCTGGAAACCATCATTCTCTGCAAACTGACACAAGAACAGAAAACCAAACACTGCGTGTTCTCACCCATAAGTGGGCATTGCACAATGAGAACACATGGATACAGGGAGGGGAACATCACACACTGGGGTGTGTTTGGGGTGGGGGGCTAGGGGAAGGATAGCAAGGGGTGGAGATGTTGGGGAGGGATAACAGGAGAAATACCTAATGTAGGTGATGGGGGAATGGAGGCAGCAAACCACCATGGCATGTGTATACCTATGTAACAATCCTGCAGGATCTGCACATGTACCCCAGAACTTAAAGTATAATAAAAACAATTGATTAATTAATTAAAAACAACATTGAGAGACAAAGTGAAAACCTTGAAGTGGCAAGAGAACAACTATAGTCATGTGTTGCCTAATGAGTCCTGAGAAATGTGTCATTAGGCAACTTCATCATTATGCAAACATCATAGCGTATACTTACAGAAATCTCAGTGCTATAGCTTTCTACACATGTAGGCTATATTGTATAGCTTATTGCTCCTAGGCTATGAACTTGTCTAGCATGCTACTGGACTCCATTCCACAGGCAATGATAACACAAGAGTAAGCAATTCTGTATCTAAACATAGAAAAGATACAGTGAAAATACTGTATAAAATATTAAAAATGGTAACCCTGTATATGGCACTTGCCATGACTAGAGCTTGTAAAACTGAATGTTGCTCTGGGTGAGTCAGTGAGTGAGCAGTGAGTGAATGCAAAGGTCTAGGGAATTATTGTACATTACAGTAGACTTTGTAAACACCATATGTACACTTAGGCTACATGAAATTTCTTTTTTAAAATCTCTTCTTAAAAATAACCTTGGCTTACTATAACCTTTTAACTTTATAAACTTTTTTATTTTTATTATTTTGGTTTGGAGTTTTATAATAACATTTAACTTAAACTTTTGTACAGTTGTACAAAAACATTTTCTTTTTCTGTATTCATATTCAATAAGCTACTTTCTGTTTGAAATTTTTAATTTTAAAACATTTTTGTTAAAAACTGAGACACAAGCACACATGTTAGCCTAGACCCCACACAAGATCAGGATCATCAGTATCATCACTGTCATCCGCCTCCGCATCTTACCCCCGTGGAAAGTCTTCAGAGGAAATAACACACATGAAGCTTTCATCTCCTGTGATAACAATGCCTTATTCTGGAATACGTGCTGACGGACTTGTCTGAGGCTGTTTTACAGTTAACATTTTTGTAAGTAGAAGTATACACACTCAAGTTAAACAAAAAAGTAAAGCAAATACCAGTAACATAACTTTTTGTTATTATCATTGTGTTATGTACTGCACATAATTCTATGTGCTATATTTTTATATATCTGGCAGCAGAGTAGGTTTGTTTACACCAGCATCATCACAGGCATGTGAGTAATGTATTGCATTAAGATGTTACAATGGCTACAACATCACTAAGTGATAGAAATTTCCAGCTCCATTACAATTTTATGGAATCACCTTTTTATGTGTGGTTCAAACATCGTTTTGTATAGTTACATGACTGTAACCATACGAAAGTTAATTCTAGTAAGATTAATAGGTGGCACAGCATCAGAAACTCTGCAGGTCAAGACAGGGCACAGTGGCTCAATCTTGTAATCCCAGCACTTTGAGAGGCCACAGCAGGTGGATGACTTGAGGTCAGCAGTTCAAGACCAGCCTGGCCAACATGGTGAAACCTACCAAAATACAAAATTAGCTGGGCATGGTGGTGTGGGCCTGTAATCCCAGCTACTCAGGAGGCTGAGGCAGGAGAAACACTTGAACCAGGAGGTGAAGGTTGCAGTGAACTGAGATTCTGCCACTGCACTCCAGCATGGGCAACGAGTGAGGCTCTGTCTTGGGAAGACACACACACACACACACACACACACACACACACACACACACACACACACAAAACAAAAACAAAAACAAAAACACCACAACCACCAAAAAAAACAAACTGTGGAGGCCAAAAGGCAGTGGGATGGCATTTTCAAAGGGCTGAAAGAAGAAAATATCAACCAATAATCTTATGTTTGGCAAAATTATTTTTAAAAGTGAAACTCAAATAAAAAGAATCTGAAATAAATAAAACTTTACAGAATTATTTGGTATCAGGCCATGTTATTAATAAGAAAGTTCTTCAGGCTGAAAACAAGTTTCCTCGCATTGTAATTTTTTCAACAAAATCATTAGTGAAATAATTATATTACATAATATATAAATGCATTTTTTTCTTCTCTTTATTGATTTAAAATGTAATTGTCTGGTACCATATATAGATATATAAAATTGATCTGTAACTGTACTTTAGGACCTATCACATGATAGACATGTAACAGACATGCAATATATTTGATAATAGCAGCACAAAGGAAATGGGTGGGAGCAATAGTATGCTGGAGTAAGAAAATGACAATAGTTGGTAACTCAAATCCACAGGAAATAATAAAAAGAACCAGAAATTATAAACAAGAATGTTCATATAACAAACATTATAAATATGTACTTGTTCTTCTTTCTTTTCTCAGTTCTTTAAAAGGCGTAAAGTTATATAGAGAAATTGTAACAATGTCTTTTAATATTTATATATATAACAACAGTACAAATGTCAGGAAGAGGAAATAGAAAATAGAGCAGTAATGCTTGTATAGTTTACTGGAAATTTATTAGAAAAAATCTGAAGTAGATTCTAAAAATGACTGTGGTGATGGTTTAACAACTCTGCAAATATATTAAAACTTGAATTAGATGATTTTACAAGAGCAAATTGTATGATATATTACACTTAAAAAAAGAAAGCTCAATAAAATCCACGTGTAACCATTTTAAAAAGAGATGTAAAGTACTGGGAGGGTGTGATGAAGGAGGAGAACTGTGGCCCTTACTAAAATACATTTCTCTGGCACATATTTTTATATTCTTAGTGCTTAAACCTATGTGTCCTCAAATATTCATTACTTGTCTAAGAAACTTTTGCTTGCCTAATTCAAATGAATCAGCTTATACCAGTTAGGGAAATAACTAAAGAGGTTAAAATATGTCTGCTAATGTTCCCCAGTTTTTGTTGTTATTGTTGCTATAGGTCATCATTTCTACAAACTATTTTAATTAAAGTAATAACTTGTTCTCTTAATCTTATGCATCTTTTCATTTTGGAGTTGATGCCCTAAATTGTTCCTACTTCTACACAGATTGTAATACTGGTACATATGGGATGTAAAGGTCATTGTGCAGCCTTAAAATTTATTCATGGTAAATTTTATTTTACCATTTCTCCAGAGAAAAACTTTATGATATCTGGGTCATTGTAGTTTTCACACTACAGTCACATGCCCTGCTAAGACCCAATTTCACCTACAAAACTTGAAGTCCACTAGATGACCCAGCTTCATCAATCCAAATTCTTCCATTTTTAATATGAATTTTCTTTATTGATTTTTATTTTATTTTTCCTTCATTGACCCTAGTAGTAATTTCAAAACCAAGCAAAAAGTTTAAATCATATTAACACTCAAAGGGAAAGTGATCCAATTTCAATGTTGATACAAATGCAAATCTACCTATTTCTTCCTCTCCGTCTACAAAGTCTACATTCTAAATGGACCTGAGAGGGCATTTCTACCAGTCCACGATAATCACTGCTGTCATGTAATTTATAGTTACATGACATGAAAAGGGGCTAACATTCTTAGAAGAATCAGATAATTTCTCCCTGATGGTAACTTTCTGTGACTATAAAGACCATACTTTACAAGTTGACTTGTGAATAAAATTATATTTCACCTCACAAGGTATATACATATAGAGTATGAATATGCTTAAAAATTATATTCATATCATAAATTATCTAGGATAATTTCAGTTTGCAGAAGAGGCAGCATTGTATGGAAAAAAAGCACTGGTTAAGGAATAATGAACATCTATTTTGGTATAAGTTTTATAGTTAACCATGTATCTGATTTTGTTCAAATCAGTAAACTTCTCTAGGCTTACAAAATTGCTAAGACTGCTTCCAATTCTAAGGCTTTGTGATTCTGCAGTCCAGATCTTTTTTTAACTAATTAATCTTCTTTAATAACTGATGCTAATTAAGTTATTACTATTCATACATACAAATATAACATATACACAGACATACATATATGTTACAATTTACCTTTCAAAGAATTTTGATAATCTGTTTTATTTTTATAGAGGCTGTCCTAAAAAGCTTGAAAGACATTAATGGAAAAGATATTATAAAGCAGCTAATGGACATACAATTAAAGAGTCATGCAGGTAAGAACAAGAATTTTTCAAGTCTCCTGTTAATGGCTTATTTAGCTTCTCTGAAGTTAAATTAAATACGGATCTTTGATGACAACTGTAGCTGTAAGTTATTATTACATGAGAAAATGTCTTCCTGAATTTCCTCCTATAATTTGTGGAACTCTAGTATTTGCTATCAGTGGAGGATTAGTTAAATATGATTAGTTTTATAACTCATCCATTGGTAAAGTAATTCATAAAAACACAAGGCTGTTGTGAACTACATATGTGCTTGATGCTATTATTTCAAATGCTATACGTTAATTCAGTGGTGAGTTCAGGTCCTGAATATCTCTGATACAATTTTCTGTATCAATTATTTGTCTAATATTATCAGTGGGGTGTTAAAGTCTCCCACTATTATTGTGTCAAAGTCTAAGTCTCTTCAAAGATCTCTAAAAACTAGCTTTATGAATCTGGGTTTTCTTGTGTTAGATGTTTATATATTTGGGATAGTTAGATATTCTTGTTGAATTGAACCTTTACCCTTATATAATGCAGCACTGTTCACAATAGCAAAGATGTGAAATCAGCCCAAATGCCCATCAGTAATAGACTAGATAAAGAAAATTTGCTACATATACACCATGGAATACTATGCAGCCATAAAAAAGAAACAAGATTGTGTCCTTTGCAGGGACATGGATAGAGCTGGAGGCCATTATCCTTAGCAAACTAACATGGGAACTGTAAACCAAATACTTCATGTTCTCATGGGCATGTAGTGGGGAACAACACACACTGGGGCCTTTTGGAGAGTGGAGGATGGAGGAAGGACAAGATCAGAAAAAATAACTAATGGGTACTAGGCTTAATATTTGGGTGATGAAATAATCTGTACAACAAATCCCCATGACACAAGTTTACCTATGTAACAAACTTGCACTTGGACCCCTGAACTTAAAATTAAAGTTAAAAAAAAATAAAAACAAATGTTATACTTACCATTTTATATTTCTGGCTTAGAGAGGAAAGTTGCCTTAAATTTATAAAAGCATACAGACTAACTTATGAATGTGATAGTCCTTTTACTGGCTACCTATTCTTTGTATTTGATAAAAATGTAAGGTAAAATTATAATAGCTACAGTAAAGTTATTTAGTTGTGTTACACCATTCAGTGATTATAACACAGCTAAATTTAGTTCTGGAATAATAGTGTTAGGCATCTTTTTCCTTGATCTTTGGTGACATACTGAAAGAGGCAGGGAGCTTAGTAGAGAAATATGGGAAAGAGACAGTTAAAGAGAGCCTAACTAATACAGGAATAGTAAACCAAATCACTATCATTCAAAGGTGGCAGTGTGCATACCAAAAGCAGTGATCCCAGAGGAACAATATTGGAAGCTTCTTGTTGTGGAGAAAGATTCTGTAGTAAAATGCCCAAAAAAATTACTAAAAAGCAAACAGCAAGTTTTGAAATATAATGAGTAAATCAATATCTAGATGTTTCTATAATACATCTTCTAAAACATCCAGTTTTTATTTTAAAATTCATATAGAACAACAACAAACAAACAAACAAAAGAGCCTGAATACCCAAAGCAATCATAAGCAAAAAGAATAAACCCTGTGGTATCACATTACTTGACTTCAAACCATACTATAAGGCTATAGTAACCAAAACAATATGACACTGATACTAAAACAGACATGTAGACCAATGGAAAAGAAAAGAGAACCCAGAAAGAAAGCCACCCACCCACAGCTATCTGATCTTTGACAATAAAGAAAAATAAACAATGGGGAAAGGATTCCCTATGCAATAAATGATACTGAGATAGTTGGCTAGCCATATGCAGATGAAACTGGACCCCTACCTTTTATCATATACAAAAAGTAACTTGGGATAGATTACAAATTTAAATGTAAGACCTTAAACTATAAGAATCCTAGAAGAAAACCTAGGAAACACCATTCTGGGCATTGGCCTTGGGAAATAATTTGTGACTAAGTCCTCAAAAGCAATTTGAATGAAACCAAAAATTGACAAGTGGGACCTAATTAAATGAAAGAGCTTCTGCACAGCAAAAGAAACTACTAACAGAGTAAACACAACCAACATAATGGGAGAAAATGTCCACAAACTATGGATATGACAAAGGTCTATATCCAGAATCTATAAGGAACATAAACATCTCAAGTGAACAAAAGACATGAGCAGACACTTCTCAAAAGAAGATATACAAGCTGCAAATAAACATGTAAAAATGTTCCATATCACTAATCATCAGAGAAATGCAAATCAAAATTACAGTGAGATACCATCTGACACCAATAAGAATGACTGTTACTTAAAAATAAAAAACAACAGATGCTGGAAATGCTGTGGGGAAAAGGAAACACTTATACCCTATTGGTTGGAATGCATATTAGGTCAGCCACTGTGGAAAATAGTGTGGAGATTTCCCAAAGAACTTAGAACTACTATCCTATTCAGCAATCCCATTACTCGGTATGTATCCAAAAGAAAATAAATGATTCTGCCAAAAAGACACATGCACTTATATGTTCACTGCAACACTGTTCACAATCACAAAGACATGGAATCAACCTAAGTGCCCATCAGTGGTGGATAGGATAAAGAAAATATATCATGAAATACCATGTAGCCATAAAAAAGGGTAAAATCTCCTTTGCAGCAACATGGATGCAGCCAGAGGCCATTAACCTATGCAAATTAACCTGGGAACAGTAAGCCAATTATAGTGTGTCCTCACTTATAAGTGGGTGGTAAGCATTAGGTAGATATGGACACAGAGATGATAACAATAGACACCGATGACTACTGGTAGAGAGGTGGGGTGGGGGCGCAGGAGGTGAAAAACTACCTATTGGGTACTATGCTCACTACCTTGGTGATAGGATTGATTATTCATACACCAAGCCTCAGCAACATGCAGTATGCCCAGGTAACAAGCCTGCACATGTGCCCCTGAATCAAAAAATGTTGAAATTTTAATATAAATACATTATAAATAAATAAAAATAAAATGTCCAGTTTTTAGTTTAAAATTATGAGCCATTCAAAGAAACAGTAAAGCATAACCCACACACAGGGGGAAGAAAAGTAAGCAACAAAAAATCTGTGGGAGTCCAAGATGTTAGACTTAGCAAAGACTACAAGGCAGTTATTATAAATAGGTTCCAATAATTCAAGGAAACCATAATTAAAGCATAAAAATGGGTATGGTGACAATGTGTGTATTTGCTGCTCAGACTGCCAGAAGAAAATACAGCACTGGATGTCTTAAACATCAGAAATTGGTTTTCTCACAGTTCTGAAGCCTAAAAGTCCAAAATCAAAGTGCTGCCAAGGTTGATTTCTGGTGTTGCCTCTGTTCCTGACTGGCAGACAGCTGCCGACCTAGAAGGCCTCTTCTCTGTGAGTGGGGATGGATAGAGAGAAAGCACACATGAGAGCAAGAGCACTCTCAGGTGTGTCTCTCTTCTTATAAAGACACCAGTACCATTGGAAAAGGGCCCCCACACTTTGACTTCAGTTACACTTAATTACCTCCTTAAAGTCTCTATCTTCAAATACATTTGCATTGGAGGTGAAAGCGTCAAATAAGAATTATGAGGAGACACAATTCAGTTCATAATCATGTCTTACCAATTAGAGAATATCAACAAAGATAAATTACTTTCAAAGGGAATAAATGGGAATTGTAGGCTTGAAAAGTACAATAATTTCAAAGAACACTAGAGTGTGTAAATAGTAGATTTAAACTATCAGGAAAAGGAATCATGCCAGGCACGGTGGCTCATGCATATAATCTCAGCACCTGGGAGGCTGAGGTGGGTGGATCTCCTGAGGTCAGGAGTTCAAAAATAGCCTGACCAACATGCGAAACCCTGTCCCTACTAAAACTACAAAAATTAGCCTGGTGTGATAGCATGGCCCATGTCTGTAGTCTCAGCTACTCGGGAGGCTGAGGCGGGAGAATCATGTGAACCCAGGAGGTGGAGGTTACAGTGAACCAAGATTGCACCACTGCACTCCAGCCTGGGCAACAGAGTGAGACTCCATCTCAAAAAAATAGAAAACGAAAAAACAAAAACAAAAACAAAACCTACATACACAAACAAAAACAAAAGCTAAAAGAATTAGAACAAATACAATAACAAACACTAGAAAGTGAACAGAGAAAGAGCAAAAAGAATATTTGGAGAAACAATAACTGAAAATATTTAATGTATGAAAATCTACACATTTAAACTTAGTGAAACCCAACCATATTGAACACAAAGAAATCCACCAGAGACCCATTATATTATAAATGGTTAAAGAGAAAGTCTTTAAAACAGGAAGAGAAATACAAATCATCATGTAAAAGGGAGCCCAATGATATTAACACTAATTTAGCATCAGAAACTATTAAGTCCAGAAGTTATGGGATGGCATATTCAAAATGTTGAAAGAAACAGTTGATTAAGGATCTTATATTGAATAAAACTACCTTTTTAAAATTATGGTAAAATAAAGATAGTCCTAAATAAAAATTCTGAGATTTGTTGCTAGGTAACCTGCTTTATAAAAATACTAAAAATGGCCTTCTGAATGAAATTAAGTGATCCCACACATTAATTAGAACCCATGCAGAAAAGAACATAAATAAAATAATTCTATAATCAGTGTGTCAAACTTCAGGATATAGCAGAGAGAGAGAGAACTTGGCAGGACTTCTTACCCCAGGCTCTAGAATCCTGGGAAAGAGCTACCATGCAGCCCATGCCTGGTCAAATGGAGGACCATACTAGGGGAAAGGGGACAATCTGAGCCTCTGGCCTGCCATGCCCACAAGCATAACAATTGCTTTTGTTTAATCTGTGGATGTAATATTTCATCTATTTCAACCAGGCATTTGCATCTTGATATACTGTCTCAATTGCCAAAGTTTGTTTTAAGTCTTTAACTTTTACAATAGCTACCTTGGTCTTGCCATTAGATGAAAGAGGAACAATTTTTTTCGTTCTGAGAGGTTTTAGAAGAAGGCTTAGGGGAAGGTGTAGGCAGTGGGAGATCAATGAATGGTATTTCAAAGGATCTGATAAAGTCTGTTCCTGAAACCTCTCAGCCCCCATACCATAAAACTGGCTTAAAGAAGGGAACTGGCTTAGAGAAGGGGAAGAACTTTGAGGGTTTGAGCTGACAGTTAGGGGAAGCTGTTCCTTTCATAAAATGAAGGTATGGTTTTAGGAAATTACACCTACTGGTTGGGGCAGTACATCCTTGTTCTTTAGTGATCCACAGAATGTTGGACCAACTACAGCATAAAAACTCTGTATCCCGGGGGGTGCGGGCAAGACTTCTGGTTGACAGGGGCTTTATCAAAACCTTCCCCAACTAAATGTTCCCAATTTACTGATTTCTAATCTGAGGAGAGCCAGAAAGGACAGAGGTGCTTTTCTGAAGTGGAGAGCTGTCTTTGACTTGGCAAGTCTCCACAGGGTATAACAAGGGAAGCATCAAATGTAACAGCTTTAGGCAAAATTGACTTGGTTACATTAATAACTAGGTGGTGAGCAATAGAGCGAGGAGAAAATAATAGAATAGATGAAAGAGAGTTAAATTTTTCTTAGCTTTAGTTTGGTAGGGTTTTTCCTTGGGAATATGGTCCATGCCTCTGGAGGGGGCAGCACTTTCTTGACTCAGGTGTGATGGGTACATCCTCTCTCTGCGGTACAGACTGTGGTTTTAGTAGTTAGAAGCACTAAGTAAAGTCCTTCTCAGGTCAGGTTGAGCTTCTCTTTCCAGCTTTCGATCAGGATGTGATCCTCAGGCTGATGTTGATGCCCCGGGAACTCCAGGGGTGGTGCCTGTGCTAAGAGGCACTACTTTCTCTTAGTTTTAAGAAAGAGAAAGTAGAAGATAGACCAAGTATATAATTTTTAAGGAATTGATCTTTCGTTTTGAAGGTAGGAATGTCAGGAATTGAGTGTAAATAAGGCAATCTCTAGGGCCATCTCATAAGTACAAAGACCAATATCTTTCCACAGGGCAGTTCAGATTCTCAGGAGGACAATGGTAGGGCACTTGGTCCATGGCAACCAAGTCTCTAAGACTAATTAAGTTAAGTGGTTCTTTATTTTTCTTTTTATTGCATTTTAGGATTGGGGATATATGTGCAGAACATGCAAGATAGTTGCATAGGTACACATGTGGCAGTGTAATTTGCTGTCTTCCTCCTCTTCACCCACAACTGGCATTTCTCCCCATGCTATTCTCATCCCAGCTCCCCTCCGCTGTCCCTCCCCTATGCCCCCCAATAGACCCCAGTGTGTAGTGCTCCCCTCCCTGTGTCCATGTGTTCACATTGTTCATCACCTGCCTAAGAGTGAGAACATGTGGTATTTCATTTTCTGTTCTTGTGTCAGTTTGCAGAGAATGATGTTCTCCAGATTCATCCATGTCCCTACAAAGGACACGAACTCATCATTTTTCATTGCTGCATAATATTCCATGGTGTATATGTGCCACATTTTCACAGTCCAGTCTATCATCAATGGGCATTTTGGTTGGTTCCAGGTCTTTGCTATTGTTAACAGTGCTGCAATGAACATTCATGTGCATGTGTCCTTATAGTAGAACGATTTACAGTCCTTTGGACATATACCCAGTAATGGGATTGCTGGGTCAAATGGAATTTCTATTTCTAGGTCCTTGAGGAATCTCCACGCTGTCTTCCACAATGGTTGAACTAATTTACACTCCCACCAGCAGTGTAAAAGTGTTCCTATTTCTCCACATCCTCTCCAGAATCTGTTGTCTCCATATTTTTTAATGATTGCCAAAATGGTATCTCAATGTAGTTTTGATTTGCATCTCTCTAATGACCAGTGATGATGAGCATTTTTTGATATGTTTGTTGGCCTCATGTATGTCTTCTTTTGTAAAGTGTCTGTTCATATCCTTTTGCCCATTTTTGAATGACCTTGTTTGTTTTTTTCTTGTAAAACTGTTTGAGTTCTTTGTAAATTCTGGATATCAGCC
>CM052669.1:28659443-28696769 GCA_028533165.1 Leontopithecus rosalia
CTCTTATTTCGTTGAGCAGTGGTTTGTAGTTCTCCTTGAAGAGGTCTTTTACATTCCTTTTTAGTTGTATTCCTAGGTATTTTATTCTCTTTGTAGCAATTGTGAATGGCAGTTTGTTCTTGATTTGGCTCTTTTTCAGTCTGTTATTGGTGTACAGGAATGCATGTGATTTTTGCACATTGATTTTGTACCTTGAGACTTTGCTGAAGTTGCTTACCAGTTTCAGGAGTTTTTGGGCTGAGACAATGGGGTCTTCTAGATATACTATCATGTCATCTGCAAGTAGAGACAATTTGGCTTACTCCTTTCCTATTTGAATATCCTTTATTTCTTTTTCTTGCCTGATTGCTCTGGCTAGAAATTCCAGTACTATATTGAAAAGGAGTGGTGAGAGAGGGCATCCTTGTCTAGTGCCAGATTTCAAAGGGAACACTTCCAGTTTTTGCCCATTCAGTATGATATTGGCTGTTGGTTTGTCAAAATAGCTTTTATTACTTGCAGATATGTTGTAACAATACCGAGTTTATTGAGGGTTTTTAGCATAAAGGGCTGTTGAATTTTGTCAAAGGCCTTTTCTGCATCAATTGAGATAATCATGTGGTTTTTGTTTTTGGTTCTGTTTATGTGGTGAATTACGTTTATAGACTTGCATATGTTTAACCAGCCTTGCATCCCCGGGATGAATCCTACTTGATCATGGTGGATAAGCTTTTTGATGTGCTATTGCCATTGGCTTGCCAGTATTTTACTGAAAATTTTTGCTTCTACGTTCATTGTGGATATTGGCCTGAAGTTTTCTTTTCTTGTTGAGTCTCTGCCAGGTTTTGGTATCAGGATGATGTTGGTCTCATAAAATGATTTGGGAAGCATTCCCTCTTTTATATATTTAGGATTGTTAGCTCTTCTTGTATCGATCCTTTTACCAGTATGTAATGACTTTCTTTTTCTCTTTTGATGCTTTAAAGTCTATTTTATCAGAGACAAGAATTGCAACTCCTGCTTTTTGTTTTTTGCTCTCCATTTGCTTGGTAAATCTTCCTCCATTCCTTTATTTTGAGCCTTTGTGTATCCTTGCTTGTGAGATGGGTTTCCTGGATACAGCACACTGATGGGTTTTAGGAATTACCTGTGTGGACTGCAGAACAGTAAGAGTTGCTGCATGTTCCTTCTGTTCATATCTTTGTCCCAGAAGGGTACCCAACAGATGTCAGCCAGAGGTCTCCTTTATGACATGCCCCTTTGGATATACAGGGATCCAGGAGCCACTTGAGGAGGCAGTCTGTCCCTGCCTCTGAACTAAAGAAACATGTTCTAATCTAATGCGAAGAAATTAAGAACCTTGAAAAAGGTTAAACAAAATGCTAACTAGAATAACCAACTTAGAGAAGAACATAAATGACTTGATGGAACTGAAAAACACAGCACAAGAAGCATACACAAGTTTGAATAGCTTAATTGATCAAGCAGATGAAAGGATATGAGAGACTGTAGACCAAATCAATGAAATAAACAAGAAGACAAGATTAGGGAAAAAAGAGTGAAAAGAAATGAAAAAATTCTCCAAGAAACATGGGATTATGTGAAAAGACCTAATCTACATTTGGTTGGTGTACCTGAATGTGATGGGGAGAATAAATCTAAACTGGAAAACATTCTTCAGGATATTATCCAGGAGAACTTCCCCAACCTAGGAAGGTAGGCCAACATTCAAATACAGGAAATACAGAGAACACAACAAAGATATTCCTCATGAAGAGCAACCCCAAGGTGCATAAGCCTCAGATTCAACAGGGTTTAAATGAAGGAAAAAATGCTCAGGGCAGCCAGAGAGAAAGGTCAGGTTACCCACAAAGGGAAGCCCATCAGACTCACAGCGGGTCTCTCTGCAGAAACCCTACAAGCCAGAAGAGCATGGGGGCCAATATTCAACATCCTTAAAGAAAAGAACTTTCAACCCAGAATTTCATATCCAGCCAAACTAAGCTTCGTAAGTGAAGGAGAAATAAAATCCTTTATGGACAAGTAATTGCTGAGAGATTTCATCACCACTAAGCCTGCCTTGCAGGAGCATCTGAAAGAAGTACTAAACATGGGAAGGAACAACCAGTACCAGCCACTGCAGAAACATACCAAATAGTAAAGACCATCAACACAATGAAGAAACTGCATAACCTAAGAGGCAAAACAACCAGCTAGTATCAAAATGGCAGGATCAAATTCACACTTAACAATATTAACCTGAAATGTAAATGGGCTAAATGCCCCAATCAAAAAATGCAGACTGGCATATTGGATAAAAAGTCAAGGACCCATAAGTGTGGTGTGCTATATTCAGTAGACCCATCTCATGTGCAAAGACACACATAGACTCAAAATAAAGGGATGGAGGAAGATTTACCATGAAAATGGAGAGAAAAATAAATCAGGGGTTGTAATCCTAGTCTCTGATACAATGGACTTCAAACCAACAAAGATCAAAAGGGACAAAGTAAAAGGATCAATGCAATAAAAACTAACTATCCTAAATATATATGCACCCAATACAGGAGTACCCAGATACATAAAGCAAGTTCTTCTTAACCTAGAAAGAGATATAGACTCCCACACTATAATAATGGGAGACTTTAACAGTCCACTGTCAATATTAGACAGATCAATGAGACAGAAAATTAACGAGGATATCCAGGACTTGAACTTAGATCTGGACCAAGAGAACCTAATAAACATCTACAGAACTCTCCACCCTAAAGCCACAGAATATACATTCTTCTCAGCACCACATCTCACTTACTCTAAAATTGACCACATAATTGGAAGTAAAAAACTCCTCAGGAAATGCAAAAGTCTCTTAGACTACAGTGCAATCAAAGTAGAACTCAGGATTAAAAACCTCACTCAAAACCTCACAACTACATGGAAACAGAACAGCCTGCTCCTGAATTACTACAAATAATCAACGAAATGAAGGCAGAAATAAATGTGTTCTTTAAAGCCAATGAGAATGAAGACACAACGTACCAGAAACTCCAGGACACATTTAAAGCAGTGTCTAGTGGGAAATTTATAGCAATAAATGCCCACCAGAGACTCGAGGAAAGATATAAAATCGACACTCTGATGTCAAAATTAAAAGATCTAGAGGAGCAAGATCAAAAAAATTCAAAAGCTAGCAGAAGACAAGAAAAAAGTAAGATCAGAACAGAATTGAAGTAGATAGACACACAAAAAAGCTTTCAAAAAATCAATAAATTCAAGAGCCGATTTTTTGAAAAGATCAACAAAATTGACCACTAGTCAGGCTAATGAAAAAGAAAAGAGAGAAGAATCAAATAGATGTAATAAAAAATGATAAAGGGGATATCACCACCAAGTCCACAGAAATACAAACTACTATCAGAGATTACTACAAACAACTCTATGCACATAAACCAGTAAATCTAGAAGAAATGAATAAATCCCTGTGCACTTACACCCTCCCAAGTCGAAACCAGAAAGAATTTGAATTCCTGAATAGACCAATAACAGGATCTGAAGTAGAGGCAGCAATTAATAACCTACCAATCAAAAAAGCCCAGGTCCAGATGGGTTCACAGCTGAATTCTACCAGATATACAAGGAGGAGCTGGTACCACTCCTTCTGAAACTATTCCAAAAATCCAATAAGAGGGAACCCTTCCCACATCATTTTATGAGACCAACATCATGCTGATACCAAAACCCGCAGAGACTCAACAAAAAAAGAAAACTTCAGGCCAATATCCATGATGAACATAGATGCAAAAATCTTCAATAAAATACTGGCAAACTGATTGCAACAGCAAATCAAAAACATTATCCACTACAATCAAGTAGGCTTCATCCAGGAGATGCAAGGCTGGTTCAACATATGCAAGACTATAAACATTAGCCATCACATAAACAGAACCAAAGGCAAAAACCACATGATTATCTCAATTGATGCTGAGAAGGCTTTTGAGAAAATTCAACAGCCATTTATGCTAAACACTCTCGATAAACTAGGTATTGACAGAATGTATCTCAACATAATGAAAGCTATTTATGACAAACCCAATATCATACTGAATGGGCAAAAACTGGAAGCATTTCCTCTGAAAACTGGCACTAGACAAGAGTGCACTCTCTCACCACTCCTATTCAATATAGTACTGGAAGTTCTAGCCAGAGCAATCAGGCAAGGAAAAGAAGTAAAGTGTATTCAAATAGGAAAGGAGGAAGTCAAATTGTCTCTATTTGTAGACGACATGATTGTATATTTAGAAGACCCCATAGTCTCAGCCCAGAATCTCCTTAAAACGATAGGCAACTTCAGCAAAGTCTCGAATACAAAATCAATGTGCAAAAATTACAAGCATTTCTGTACACCAATAACAGACAGAGAGCCAAATCATGAGCAAACCAAACCACTCACAATTGCTACAAAGAAAATTACATACCTAGGAATACAACTAACAAAGGACCTGAAGGACATCTTCAAGGAAAACTACAAACCACTGCTCAAGGAAATAAGAGAGGGCACAAACAGATGGAAAAACATTCCATGTTCATGATTAGGAAGAATGAATATTGTGGAAATGGCCATACTGCCCAAAGTAATTTATAGATTCAATTCTATCCCCATCAAATTACCATTTACCTTCTTCACAGAACTGGAAAAAACCACCTTAAACTTCATATTGAACCAAAAGAGAGCCCATATAGCCAAGACAATGCTAAGCAGAAAGAGCAAATCTGGAGGCATCATGCTACCTGACTTCAAACTATACTACAAGGCTACAGTAATTATAACAGCACGGTACTGGTACCAAAACAGCGATATAGACCAATGAAACAAAACAGAGGCCTCAGAAGTAATGCGACACAACTACAGCCATCTGATCTTTGACAAACCAGACATAAACAAGCAATGGGGAAAGGATTCCCTGTTTAATAAATGGTGTTAGGGCAACTGGCTAACCATGTGCAGAAAGCTGGAACTGGATTCCTTCCTTACACCTTATACAAAAATTAACTCCAGGTAGATTAACACCATAAAAACCATAGAAGAAAACCTAGGCAACACCATTCAGGACATAGGCACAGGCAAGGACTTCATGACTGAAACACCAAAAACAATGGCAACAAAAGCCAAAATAGACAAATGGGATCAATTAAGAGCTTTTACACAGCAAAAGAAACATCATTAGAGTGAATTGGTAACCAACAGAATGGGAAAAATTTTTTGCAAGCTACTCATCTGACAAAGAGCTAATATCCAGAATCTACAAGGAACTAAAATATACAAGAAAAAAGCAAACAACCCTTCAAAAAATTGGTGAAAAATATGAACAAACACTTTTCAAAAGAAGACATTTCTGCAGCCAACAAACATAAAAATATGCTCATATCACCGGATATTAGAGAAATGCAAATCAAAACCTCATTGAGATACCATCTCTCACCAGTTAGAATGCCAATCATTAAAAAAATCTGGAGACAACAGATGTTGGAGAGGATGTGGTGAAAAAGAAACACTTTTACACTGTTTTTGGGAGTATAAATTAGTTCAACCATTGTGAAAGACAGTGTGGTGATTCCTCAAGGATCTCGAACTAGAAATATCATTTGACCCAGAAATCCCCTTACTGGGTATATACCCAAAGGATTGTAAATCATTCTCATAAAGACACATGCACACGTATGTTCATTGAGGCACTCTTTACAATAGCAAAGACTTGGAACCAACCCAAATGCCCATGAATGATAGACTGGATGAGGAAAATGTGGTACATAGACACCATGGAATACTTTTCAGCCATTAAAAAGGATGAGTTGATGTCCCTTGCAGGGACATGGATGGATCTGGAAACCATCATTCTCAGCAAACACAAGAACAGAAAACCAAACACTGCATGTTCTCACTCATAAGTGGGTGTTGAACAATGAGAACACATGGACACAGGGAGGTGAACATCACACACCGAGGTGTGTTTGGGGGTGGGGGCACTAGGAGAGGGATAGCAGGGGGTAGGGAGGTTGGGAGGGATAACATTAGGAGAAATACCTAACATAGGTGATGGGGGGATGAAGGCAAAAACCACCATGGCATGTGTATATCTATGTAACAGTCCTGCAAGATCTGTTCATGTATCCCAGAACTTAAAGTAAAATAAAAAGAAAAAAATGGCATTCACAGCAACCTGAATGTAATTGGAGGCTATTATTCTAAGTGAAGTAATTCAGGAATGGAAAGCCAAACATTGTATGTTCTCAATCATGTGGGAGCTAAGCTATGGGGACACAAAGGCATAAGAATGATATATTGAACTTAGGGGACTTGGAGAAAATCATAGGGAGTGGCAAGGGATAAAAGACTACACATTAGGTGCAGTGTACACTGCTTAGGTGATGGGTGCCCCAAAATCTCACAAGTCAACAGTAAAGAACTTATTCATGTAACCAAACAACACCTGTTCCCCAAAAACCTACTAAAAAAAAAATAAAAATAAAAACTTTTAAAAACTGCATCAACCAAAATATTTCTCTTTCTCCCAGGCTGCTAGGAGAGTCTGGGACAAATCTAAATCTTCCCTTCAGTAACTCATTTATCCCAGATACCTAACAATATCTATTTTCATTTTTCCTTTAAAAGCTAAAAGACAGTCTTTTCAACAAATAGTGCCAGAAACCATCCACAGGTGAAAAAGTCCACACACACACCTTATACCCTACATAAAAATTAACTTAAAATAGAATACACACATAAATACAGAACTCTAATACTCCTAGGAGAAAATCCAGATGACCTTGGGTTTGGTGATGATGTTTTAGATGTAACACCAAAGGCACTATCTATAAAAGAAAAAAACTGGACTATGTGAAACTTGTAAATTTCTGCTCTGCAAGAAACACTGTCAAGAGAATGAAAAGGCAAGCCACAGGTGGGGGGAGAAGATATTTGCAAAAGAGATGTAATAAAGGACTGTTATCCAAAATATACAAAAATACAATAAAATAACACTGGATGACAACTCAAATCCACAGGAATAAATGCAAATATATGTATTTATTTGCATTTGTTAGTATAGTAAACACTATATGTACTTGCTTTTCTTTCTTAGCTTAATTAAAAGGCACAGTATTATATAAATAATTAATTATAACAATGTATTTAATGTGTATAGTTGCAATACACATAATAGTAGCACAAAAATGTTGAAGAAGGAATAATGCTATATGGGTGTAATATTTCTGTACCTCTCTGGAATTTGATTACTATAAACTCAAGTAGAATTTAAAATTGGCTATTCAGAGCTACACAAATATGTGTACATCTTGAAAACCATTGAGCATTTTACATAGGCATATCACAGGGTATGTTTGTTATTTTTTAAAAATATCTCAGTGAATTCCAGGCAGAATCATATTTTAAAAGAATTAAAGCAATGAGAAGATACTGTGAGGGAGGAAACTTATGAATGTTACTAGATTGTAAATTACTTTAGCACATAGATTCTCTTCCTAAACGTTTAACCTTATCTCCCCTAAAATGGTCTTCTTGTTGCCTCCCTGTTTATCTAAGAATCTTTGCATACTGGCTTGAAATGAACCATTCCTTCTTATGTGTACTAATTGGATTAATAATCGGAAAGGCTAAAATATGACTGCTCATATTTCCTATTTTTATATTTCTATAGATCTGTTTATGTTCACAAAATATAGCTGTGTACTTATAGAAAATACATTCTTATGTGTCTTAGTTCATTTTGGTAATGATGCCTCTACTGGCCCATACTTTGGTTTAGATTTCACTGGTGGTATATTTGGGCTTCAAAAGTTACACTGTAATAAACTTAACATTTATTCAAGAACTCAGCCATTTCTTCAGACCAAAACTTCCACGTTATGGTGTCTGGGTCATTATAGGTTTCTAACTTTAGTTACATAGTCTCCTATAAACAACTTTCTCTCACGAAATATTAGGTCCTTTAGTTGACCCAGGTCACCCATCCTAATTGTCCCTTTTCAGTATTAACTCTCCTTTTATATCTTTCATGTAACTTTCCAGTTATATGACCTAGTCAGTAGTTTTCAAATCCAGCAAAAAATTCAAATCACATAAAAACGCCATTGTGAAGTCATGCAATCTCATTGCTGATGTTAAAAGTTTACCTGCTTCATCCTCCCCAGCTACAAAGTCTACTAACTTAAGAAGATATGAAAGTCACATTTTCACATTCCACAAAATATCTAATTTTTTATATTATTGATACATACTTGATTTACAGTTACAAATCTTAGAAATCATACAAAGTCTTTTTGAACAAATCAAAGAACTTTGCCGCACAATAACTCTCTGTGACTGTAGAGACCATGGTTTGCAAATTGACCTATTTTTTAAAATTATGTGTTTTATCTTACCAGGTATATCCCACAGTAGATAGTGCTATTGGTGTAAAATTTAAAGTTCTATTACATCATAAACTTTCTAGGATAATTTTAGTTTGCATAAGAGATGTCATTATATGGTAAAGTCACTGGTTAAGGAATTATAAAGTGTCAGTTTCTGCTTGTCATTATCTTGATGAGGTCATGTTCAAATCATGAAACATCTTGGAACTTCAATATAATAGGCTTAAATCATTGCCAGTAGCCCTTCACATTCTGGTTTGTGATGCAATATAATGTCTGATACTGCAATCAGATGTTATATTGTGACTCTTCTATAATAAACTCATTACTAGTATTACACATGCACACACAACACACAAACGTGAAATATTTACCTTATAAAATATATTGAAATCTGCTTTATTTCTATAGCAACTAGTAAAGAACTCTTGGCAGAGCTATTGGAAGAGGGATAATAAATAGGTCAATTAAAACACAATTTAAAAGTCACCCAGGTAAAAAAAAAGTCAAGACTAATATTTATGGCTTATTTATATTCCTGGAGTTAAGCATGAAGTTTTAATGACAATAGTACCAATATGTTAGTATTACATAGGTAAAATTCTAAGTGAACATCCTTCTGTTATTAAACACACATACACACACTCAGAGATCTGGTAATGTTTACCTCACAAAATATATTGATACCTGTTTTATTTCTATAGAGCCTGATAAGGAACACTTGGCAGATGCTATTGGAAGAGGTATAATAAAGGGATCAATCAATGTACAACTAAGGGGTCACCAGGGGAAGAAAAAGAATTTTTCACATCTAATATGGCTGATTTATATTCCCTCAGTTAAATTAAGTATAGACCTTTAATGACAAAAGTGCCTATATTAAAGTGTTACATAGGTAAAATTATTCATGAATATCTCTATAATTAAACACACAAACACACAAGTATGGTAATGATATTGAAATCTGTTTCATTTTTATAGAGATTGATAAGAACTTGTATGCTATTGGAAGAAGTATAAGGAAGGAGTCAATGAAGGCACAATTAAAAAGTCACCCAGGTAATAAAAAACAATTTCAAGACTAACAATTTTGGTTTATTTATATTCCTGGAGTTAAATTGCGTGTACATTTAATGGCAATAGTAACTATATGTTAGCACACAGGTAAAATTCTTCATGAATATCCTCCCATAATTAAACACACACACACACACACACACACACACACACACAGAGGTATGCTAATGTTTACCTTATAAAATATATTTAAATCTGCTTTATTTCAATAGAGACCTATAAGGAATTCTTGGAAGATGCTATTGGAAGAGGTATAATAGTAGGGCCAATCATTACACAACTAAAGACTCACCCAGGTAAGAGAAATAATTTTTCAAGTCTATTATTTAGACTTATTTATATTCCCTGAGTTAATTTAAGTATAGACCTTTAATGATAACAGAACCTATATCATACTGCTTTCCATAGCAATAATGCTATTGGAAGAGACCATCAGTGCACAATTAAAGAGTCACCAAGGTAAGAAAAATAAGTTTTGAGTCTAATAGTTGTAACCTATTTATGTTCCCTGAGTTAAATTAAATATAGACCTTTAATGACAACAGTTTCTACTTGTTATTATTACATAGGTACCTATATCATGGTATTACATTGGTAAAATTCTTCATGAATATCTTTCTATAATTAGTTAAACACACATATACACATGTATGGTAATGTTTACCTTATAAAGTATTTGGAAATCTGTTTAATTTCTATAGAGACTGATAAAGGACTCTTAAAAGATGCTATTGGAAGAGATATAATAAAGGGACCAATCAATACACAATTAAAGAGTTACCAGGGTAAGAAAAAAAATTTTTAGTCTAATATTTGTGACCTTTATTTGTTCCCTGAGTTAAATTAAGTATAGACCTTTAATGACAATAGTGCCTACATGTTAGTGTTACATAGGAAAAAATCATCACTAATATCCTTTAATTAAGCTCTAATATTTACTATCAGTGGAACATTAGCAATATAGTATTGGTTTTAAAACTCATCCATTTGAAAAGTAATCCATAAAAAGTCAGTGTTACAGTGGTCTTAGAGTAGCCTCAGTGTAGGCATTTCCAAAGCTATTCTACTTACTTTTTGTTTCTGGAATGTTATGTTTAATTCGCAAAAGCAGAAAGGCTAGCTGAAGACTGTGATGACAAGAGGAGTGTAACAGATAATTATTTCACTGGTTATCCATTCCCTCTATTTGATGAAAATGTCGGGCAAATCAATAAAATCTCACCTGCAATACAGTGCTTTATTTGCATTACATAATTCAGAGATTGTACTACTGGCTTGCATCTTGGTGTAAGGGCACTACATAGTTATATAATTATCTTTGATCTCTGGTATGATACAGAAAGAGGCAGACAGCATAACAGATAAATAAGGTAAAGAGACACATTCAAAGATGGCCCTCTAAATCCAAGGTACTGGATACATGTTCAAGGCTCTGCCCCTTGGAGAGCAGCAGTAGCACTTCACACTACAGGCAAGAGACTTTGGTACAATAACCCAGTCATATGGCTATACAAATAAATAAGGAGAGAACAGTGACAAGCCCCAGATAAAGGAGGAGGAAATCAGTATCTGGAGATGTTACAATATACTATGGAAACTGTCAAAGCTTTGGCAAAAATTATTAATGTGCAAAGGAACAGTGAAGTGTGACCTACACCAAGGAAAAGGGAATGCCACAATAACTGTTTGTGAGTCTCAGCTGTTAGATTTAGCCAACAAAACCTCAAAACACTTACTGTAAGTGTGTTCTTAGAATTAAAGGAAATTATTCTTAAGGAAGAAAAGGAAGGTGATAGAAATATTAGCAAATAAGATAGAAATTTTAAAAGACAACACAGCGAAGCCTTGACTCTACAAAAATACAAAAATTATCCAGGCGTGGTGGTGCATGCCTATGGTCTCAGCTACTTGGAAGGGCTGAGGCTGGAGGATCACTTGAGTCCAGGAGGTTGAAGCTGCAGTGAGCCATGTTCTCACCACTGCACTCCAGCCTGAGTGACAGAACGACCCTGTCTCTAAAAACAAAGAAAAGAAAAAGAAATTAATTTCAAAAGAAAAAAAATTAAAATACATATCTAACATAAGTGGTTACCTTACAAAGTGTTTTGAAATCTGTTTTATGTCTATAGAGACTGATATAGAACCCTTGACAAATGCTCTTGGTTCAAGTAAAACAATTGGTGAGACAAAGACACAACCAAGTACTCACTATGGTAAGAATAATAATTTTAAGTCTAATATTTATAGTTCCGTTATCTTCTCTGGGGCTTAAGGATGAATCTTTAATGACAACAGGCCTACATGTTAATATTTCATGGGCAAATGTCTTCATGAATTTTCTCTTGTAATTAAGTTAAACTCTTGTATTATCAATGGGAAATTAGCTAGGGAGTTTTAAAACCTCTAGACAATCATTTTAAAGAATGAGGTTTATAATTCTCTGTTTCAATAAATGTTTTCTATAATAATTCATGTTACTTTATAACAATAGGATTTATTAAAAATAAATTGAATAAACATTGCTTAAATAGGGGCGAGGGGATCCAGTGGCTTATGCGTAGACCTCCAGTCTCCAAAACTATCATCCTAAATGTTTCCTTTTAAATATAGACTACAGATCAATTATAGAAATGAACATTTTTGTCAAAGTAAAATGAAGTCGGGATAAATGTTAAAATTAAGGAAGATACTATCACAGAATGAAGAACAAAGACAATGATGAGAGACTGCACAAAAATTTGAGTAATAGACAAGTCATCATTTAATAAAATGTGGGAAGAAAAATTACCAATGCAGGAATAAAGAGAAATACATGGAGTTGGGGACTAGTGTGTAAATAGTCAAGAGTATTCAAGAGTATTCATGCACTGTTCCTTTTACATTTTTATTTTAGATGTGAATGTATTTAAACATAAAGATATGTCCATACAACATCAAGAAGGTATCTTTACTAGGAGAATTACACCAAGTAAATTCCCAATAAAAGTGATCAATTTATCACCCTTTGAAAATAAAGGTAAACAATTATGTATGAAGATATGAATTCAGTTTCTAATTACCTACAATAGTTTTAAAGTATGCTTTTTCATTTACTCTTTTTGCATCTTACTTTTTTTATTCAGCAATACCTTAGGAAAATTCTCACAAGCCTAAAAATAATTTTTTTTTTGAGACGGAGTTTCGCTCTTGTTACCCAGGCTAGAGTGCAATGGCGCGATCTCGGCTCACCTCAACCTCCGCCTACTGGGTTCAGGAAATTCTCCTGCCTCAGCCTCCTGAGTAGCTGGGATTACAGGCACACGCCACCATGCCCAGCTGATTTTTTGTATTTTTGGTAGAGACGGGGTTTCACCATGTTGACCAGGATGGTCTCGATCTCTTGACCTCGTGATCCACCCGCCTCGGCCTCCCAAAGTGCTGGGATTACAGGCGTGAGCCACTGCGCCCGGCCATAAAATGGTTTTAATTTATTCTTTTTATTGGCAGCATGATACTTCATAATAAGAATACTTTATTCAATCATTCTATTAAAGAGCTTTGATTTTTTAGGATTGAGATTTCTTATTAAAGTACACGTGAATTTTTAATGTTAAATGATATTTCCAGATTGCTTTCCTAAAGGGCTATTAAAATTAACATTTTCATCAGCAATCTTTAGGGGAAATGCTTTTCTCTGCATAACTATCTGCAGTATGGGTTGCTGGGCTTTTTGTGTTTTCATTTATACTAATCTAAAAGCGACTAAATTATATGTGACTTTTATTTTAATTTTTATTTCCGTATTTGTCAGTGTTTTACTACTCCAAATCTACCCTAAAACTTCAAGTTTTAAAGCATAAAACAGTAACCACTTAGATAACTGATGATCATCTTGGTTGGGCAAACTTATGCATTTTTGGTCTAAGTATCAATTTGCCCACATGTATAGAAATTAGCTGGCTGTTGTTTGAGGCAATACTATTCAGAGTGGGCCTATTCAGTAAAGAGAAACTTCACTGGTTGTTCAAAAAGAAAGCAAGAATGCAAAAAGTAGATGACTAAGTATAAAGTTGTTAACTTGGTAACTGAAAGTATAAAAAGAATTCTAAGGTTACATGGAGGAAGCAATTAGTGAAAAAAGTTGCCATACCCAGAACTGAAGGAGAACTCTGCAGAGTATGGATTGAATCGTGCTAGAGTTCCTGTTTCTTCAGGCAGGACCTTGGATCCATACTTCTGAAGTGGGGGCACTGGCCCTGCTAGTTTCTAAGGGGGAGGAATAATAAAACTGGCTCTGCAGATGTTGGGGAAAAAATGCAAACTGTTTGTTGCCATGGGAGGAATTGCTACTTCTGGGATAAGGAAACAATATTGGGATGTTCTTCTCAGAAACTGAAAAGAGGCAGGAACCTCTCAAAGCCCACCAGGAACAAAATGAGAAAAACAAATCTGTATTTTTCCCTCTAAATTTACAGTCTTCCTCTGTTTAGCACCCCCTATTTCACGGCCTAACATGGAGCTACTTTGCAAAGCAAAAATGTGATTTGTAGCATCCCAGATCCAGTATCATAAATCAGAGTGGAGGAGGGTGGTTTGGCGGCTATACTTGGCCCAGGATGTGACTTGCCTGCATGTTTCTCATCATCCAGCCAACTAGCTAGGAGTCTTCAAAGTCTAAGAGCAGCATTCCAACAAGCCTCAATGCATAAGCAATTTTGCAGTCTCTGCTCACATTCATTTACTTTTGTCGTGTTCACCAATAACCAAGACCAGAGTTAGTGTGGAAGAACATCGATACAAATAGGCAAGAACACAGAGACCATCACTGAAATCAATCCACCACAGTGTTCCTAATGATTGAGAATATTCATGGCTCTCCCACATGCAAAATAGAATCAGCTCTTCCCAGGACTCCACAAATTCTTACCTAATTTTGGCATCAATACCAAAGACCATTATATTGTGATATATAATTATTTTTAGAGGCAGCTTCTATGATATGGATTCTTTTGATAGAGAGTTTTTTTAAATGTTACTTGTCTCTCACGACACACACGCTCATACACACACACACACACATACAATGTAACAGTGGTGAGACATGGACAGAGCACAGAAGACACTCCCATTAACAAAAAGGGGGAAATAATGAAGGCAATTACGGCAGTCAGTAATCCATACAATAAGGTCACCTATTTCACCATTCAATAGCATTGTAATTTTCTTAGTAAAAAATGCATGAAAAAATAAATGAACCAGGATGTTAGAGGAATGGAATGCAGACTGGGACAAATAACTGATCATTTCTAGTCTCTGTTTTATTTCTTTCTGCTCTGATTTTTATTTTCTTTCGTCTGCTATCTTTATGCTTAATTCTGCTTTTACTACGTCTTTGAGGTGTAATTTTAGGTTGTTTATTTGATTCTTCTTTTATGGTGTAGACATTTAATGTTATAAACTTTCCTCTTAGGACTACTTTTGCTGCATCCCATAAGTTTTTGTATGTTATGTTTTATTTTATTTTGTCTGTAGATATATTTTAATTTCCTCTTTGATGCAATAGTTCTTCAGGAGCATATTGTTTAATGTTTCAAAGATCTATTAAGTTTCTTTCTTTTTTTTTTTTTTTTGAGACGGAGTTTTGCTCTTGTTACCCAGGCTGCAGTGGAATGGCACGATCTTGGCTCACCGCAACCTCCACCTCCTGGGTTCAGGCAATTCTCCTGCCTCAGCCTCCTGAGTAGCTGGGATTACGGGCACGCGCCACCAGGCCCAGCTAATTTTTTGTATTTTTAGTAGAGAAGGGGTTTCACCATGTTGACCAGGATGGTCTCGATCTCTTGACCTCATGATCCACCCACCTCGGCCTCCCAAAGTGTTGGGATTACAGGCTTGAGCCACCGCGCCCGGCCTCTATTAAGTTTCTTTATATTCTCCTACTAATATCTAGTTTTATACCACTGTTGTCAGGAAAGATATTTGATTTAATTTTGATCTTATATTGTTAAGACCTCTTTTGTGGCCTAATGTGTGATCTATTCTTGAGAATGTTCTATATGTACTTGAGAAGAATGCGTATGCTGTTACTATTTGCTAGAACATTGTGTAATTGTCTGATAAATATGCTTTATCTTATGTGTAATTTAAGTCAACTTTTATTTATTTTCCATCTAGATGACCTATTCAATAGTAGGGGATATTGAAATCCCCTGCTATTATTTTGTTGCAGTCTATGTATCCTTTCAGGTTTTTTAATGTTTGCTTTATATATGTAGATGCTTTGAATTGTGTGCATATATACTGTGTGAGTATTACAAATGATTAGAGATGTCATCTATTGTATAGCTAACATATTTTCTAAATTTTTCTAGAGGTCACTTATGAGTACCCTTCACCCTATGTGACTGCACCTTCACCCTATGTGACTGCACCTTCAAAAGCAATTTATAGAATATATAGGGCTGGTTCAAGCTTTTCTAAAAACAGTAACTTTCCTTTACTGAATCAACTCCCTTCAGGTAATTTTTAATATTTTTAGTATACAATGTGATTTTTAAAATAAAGCTACAACTAAATGTAAATAACCAAGTTGTAATAGGTTAGTCATATAACAGTTTAGCAAAGCATTACTGAAAGTAAACTGTGAGTTAAGTTTATCTAACATATGTCTATTCTTAGCAGATGAGTAGCGTCGCTGGCATGTTTCTTCCTCCATTTGTGACAAAATTGGAACTCCATTTTTCTCCACCTTCTTGTCTTGTTCACTACTATAGATTTTGTGGATGACTGAGATAAACTCATTTTATAATCTCTTTCTTATATGTCTATGTCCCTCTTTTATTTAATCCCAGGGAGAGCATACAATAGATAACATAAGGATAGGTGAGAAGAAAAGTATATCATAGGTTTAGTTTTTCCCTTCCTTTCATCACCATATACCTAGGCTTCTAACTCCATTAATATCTAAGAACTAAGATTCAATTCTTATCTGTTGCTCCAGAGGCATCATTATATAATTATCACCCTGGTACATTTTCTACAGTTAACTGAGTTTGACACTTTTTTTTTTTTTGTAGACGTGGAATGTTGCTCTGTTGCCCAGGCTGGAGTGCGGTGGCATGATCTTGGCTCACTGCAACTTCTGCCTCCCAGGTTCAAGCAATTCTCCTGCCTCAGCTTCCCAAGAGTTTGAACTTTTTAAAAAATTTAGACGATTTTTCTTTGATTTATTCTGTGAGCTAAACAAATGTCCATGGCACTTTCTATCCATATAGCTTCTAAGTAAAATATCAATGGGAAATGCAGAAAGATGACTTTATTTTAGTTTTTTACTATATACAATATAAAAGGAAAAAGAAAACAATAAAAAGATATTTGGACTTGCTGCTGGGAAAGCAAGTGAATGTAAGCAAAGAAAGCGAAATCCATTTTCTTTCCCAGTGAGACAGAAGAAAAAATGGTCAGAAATTATATATAACAAAAGAGGAACATTTAAAATAATAAGCAAAATCCTGGGCTTCAGTGGATACAAAATAAAGTTAACAAGATATGATAGGACCGAAAAGGGGAATTTATTGGTTGACACTTTTAGCTTTTTTTTTTTTTGAGACAGAGTCTCCAGGCTGGAGTGCAGTGGTGCAATCTTGGCTCACTGCAACCTCCATCTCCCGGGTTCAAGCTATTCTCCTCTGTCAGCCTCCTCCTGAGTAGCCGCATCTACAGGCATGCACCACCACACCCATCTAATTTTTGTAATTTTAGTAGAGGGGGGTTTCACCATGTTGTCCAGGATGGTCTTGATCTCTTGACCACGTGATCTGCCCAACTCAGCTTCCCAAAGTGCTGGGCTTACAGGCATGAGCCACCACCAGCCTCTCAAGCTGGGTCAGTCATCTTTCATTATCTTTTAGGTAAACGTAATTGATCTGGGGTTCACTTGTTACTTCATATCACCTACAATACTACTTTTCATTAATGTAGCTACTGGTTTTTCCGACAATTTGAGTTTTCTCTTCTAAGCCAAATTCTTTTATTTGATGAATATATTAATTATAAGCCCTAAAGAAAACAAAGAGGAATTTATTATCTATATTTATACCTTATCATTAGAGAGCAATAATAATGGTCTTCTGTTGTGGATTGAATGAAAATGATAATAGCATAATTTTAAAAAAATTTTCATGAAAGCATTCAGCCTTTGAATCTAAAAATAATGGCAGATAAACATTTTTCAAGCAAACACTTGCCTTAAGGAATGGGAGAATTGAATGTTTCATTTCTGTGCAAAAAATATACTGAAGAAAGTCAACATATTAATGTAAATTTCACTCACTAACTATAAATACCATCCAGATGTTTCACATTCTGCTTTTAATCTTAGCATTCTACCTCCAAATAAGCAGATGTTGAAACTAGTTTTAATTACATAGTTTTGTTTTTAGCAGTGCCCAAAATACATATCTTTACAATTGTATTTCTAGTATCTCCTCCTTGACCATAGCACTAGATTTCTCATTGTGGGATATAAACTTTTTAAGTAAAATGATAAAATGTTTTTATATAGAGATAAGAACTTATCTGAAAGTTTGAATTTTAATTATTCACATTTTTGCTGTCCTGCAAAAAGGCTCATTCTCTGAAATTTTTATTTATGAAATTTCTAGTCTTTATTTGTTTAAAATATTTTTTACTTTTAGATCCAGGGGTTACATGTGCAGGTTCGTTACATGTGAATATTGCATGAGGATATGACTGGTCCCATCACCAGACAGTGAGCACAATGCCCAATAGGCAGTTTGTCAGCCCATGACTCCTTCCCTATCCTCACTAGGGATCTCCAGTGTTTATTGTTCCCGTATTTATGTCCATGCTTTCCCAAGGCTTAGCTCCTTCTTGTGAGTGACAATATGCTACCACGTTTGGCTTTCTGAACCTGTGTTAATTTGCTTTAGTCTTTCTTTTTTCTTGATTTGTACTCTTATAATGCACTCTTATAAATATCAAATACCAGGCAAGAAAAAAAATCAGAGAGAGAATATTTGTGTTAGATAAGCTGCTTCATCTATATTACTGAAAAAAGTTGTAAGAAAACTGTGTTTCAGACGACTAAGATTTATTTTGACATTTTAAAAGTTGAAATTACTTAATTTAACACATAATTTAATAACACTGTTCTCATTTTTTTAGGGCATTCGAAAGTTGTTACCTTAAACCAAAAAACTATTGACTTTACAAATACTCTGCCTGCTGTGACCACAATTATAAAACCTACCTATAAAGGTAAAAGAATCACTACAATATAGATATATAAAATTAAATCTTATACTATATTCTCATTGTCTCTGTTTGCCAACCTCAAAACCTCTGGGCTTTCTCCTCCAAACAACTAATCTTATGAGTGAGCCATAGTCTCCCAAACCTTTCTTCAAACATGTAAAAATATGTATATAAACACAGTGGTTTGTGGTTCTGAATAATAACAGGATTATATGATTATCCTCCTCACTTTTGACCCAGGTAAATTGACAGAAATTTCTTTAATTTGTTATATTTTTAAGTTGCTACATGATATTCTAAAATGTGAATGTGTCATAATTTATGCAATGATTCCTCTATTGAATAACATTTTATCATTGTCTCTTGCCACTACAAGCAATGGTGCAATAAATACCATTGTTCATATATATTTATATCACAGTGATTACATTTCTATAAATAAGAATATGTAAGTGAGGTTGATGTATTAAAGGTATATATTCTTTTAATTTGAAGAGATATTAGCAAACTTTTCAAATTACTATAGCTAGTAGTTCTGCTAGTAAATGCATGAAATGCCAATTTCCAAGCATCTAAGCCAGAAGTAGACTTTTCATGCATTGGAAATACTAAGTATATTAAATAATATTGTTAAGATGTCATTATCACTCAAAGTGATCTAAAGATTAAGTACAATCTCTATCAAAATCCCAAATACTTTTTTTTTAACAGAAAAATAAGAGTATTTTTTTTTATTATTCTTAAGACAGCAGTTCCCAACCTTCTTGGCAGCAGGGACCAGTTTCTTGGAAGACTATTTTTCCATGGAATGGTGGTGGGGGAGTGGTTTTAGGATAATTCAAGTGCATTACATTTATTGTGCACTTTATTTCTATTATTATTACACTGTAACATATAATAAAACAATTACACAATTCGCCATAATGTAGAATCAGTGGGAGCCCTGAGCTTGTTTTCCTGCAACTAGACCATCCCGTCTGGGGGTGATGAGTCACAGTGACAGATTATTGGGCATTAGATTCTCATAAGAAGCATGCAATCTAGATTGCTCGCACATGCAGTTCACAATAGGGTTTGCATTCCTATGAGAATCTAATGCTGCCGCTGATGTAACAGGAGGTGGATATTGGATAGTAATGCCAGCAATGAGGAACAGCTATAAATACAGATGAAGCTTCTCTTGCTCACCTGCTCACCTCCTGCTGTGCAGCCCAGTTCCTAACTTGCCACAGATCAGGGGCTGGAGACCCCTGTCCCTATAAGATATGTTTATGGTCAAAATAACCTTGATAAAGAACAAAATTGGAAGACTTACACTTCATAATTTCAAAACTTACTGCAAAGCTACAATAACCAAAACAGTATGGTACTGGCCTAAAGACAAACACATAGTTTGATGGAATAGGATAGAGAGCTGAGAAATAAACCCTCACATTTATGGTCAAATAATTTTTGACAAGCGTGTTAAGACCAATCAGTAGGGAAAAATAGTCTTTACAACATATGACACTGAAAAAACTAGATATCTGCATGCAAAATAATGGTGTTGTGCCCTTATATTACACACACAAAAATTAAAATAGGCCCAAAACCAAGAGCTACACTTTAAAACCCATAGAAGAAAACATAGAAGAAAGACTTATATTGGATTTGACAATGACTTCTTGGATGACACCAAACACACTGTCCAAAAAAATAGACATCTTAGACTTTATCAGAATTTAAAACTTTCAGTCATCAATGGAAAATATGAAGCATAAAAAGGCAAACCACAGAATGGGAGAAAATATTTTTAAATCACATATCTGATAAGGTATTAATAATCCAGAATATATAGAGACCTCCTACAACTCAACCACAACAACAAAACTCAATTTTAAAATGGGGACAGGCCAGCCTTCTACAGAAACACAGTGTTGGCTGATCTGATCACTCTACCCTCTGGAATGAACACCTGCAGTACCCTGCCTCCCTAGGTCAGGATAGCCCTCTAGATCCTGAGTTGCTGAGGTGTCCCACCTCCCTAGGAGTGAAGCCAGCATTGCATTGCTCCACACCTCCCAGGGCCAAAGCTACAGATGTGCTCCCATCATTCTTGGACCCTTGCTGCCACTGCACCTAACTCACAGAGCTTGAGCCATTACTTCAGGGCTCTTAGTCCCCCATTACTTAGTCCCATTACTTCAGGGCTAAGAGTCACTACCTCTTTCTTGGTGCATGAATTGCCACTGTGCCCTTTTGGTTCTGTAATTGCAACTGTACCTTGCTCATTGGGGCCTGAACATTTGGAAACCCTCTTCCTTCCCAGAGCCATGCCATTGCTACACACTAACACCCAGGATGAGTCACAGCAACACGCCTGCCCCTGGGCCTGAGATACTGGGAAGTGCCCCAGAGTCACAGTACTTGGCCTTGTGGGACAGCAGCATCACTCATGCCTAAGAGAATAAGCCTGAACCTACACCACAGTGCCATGGCAGCTCAACAAGACACTGAGCCCCAGACTCCAGCTTCACAGGCACTCTGAGCACCTGTTCCCTGTAACACAGCACTGCTGTGGCTGCCTCTGGCCTGTGTCAGTCTCAACACCAAAAAAGACGCCTTCAGGTAAATCTTCCACTATGGGGAAAACTAGAACAGAAGGATCTTTAAAGTTCTTTACACTAAGAAATGGACTCCACTACTGTACCTATTTAGAACCAGAACCACTGCACCTTGCCCAACCAATACCTGCAGACAATATCTGCAGGTGACAATCTCCCCACAGAAGCCACTATAAAAACAAAAATTAAAATTGCTGGCAAGATGGCCAAATAGGAATGGCTCCAGTGTGCAGCTACCAGTGAGACTGATGCAGAAGGCAGGCAATATTTGCATTTCCAATTGCGGTACCTGCTTCATCTCATTGGGACTGGTTGAATAGTGGGTGCTGCCCAAGGAAGGTGAGCTGAAGCAGGGTGGGGCATCACCTCACCTGGAAAGCACAAGGGTCTGGGGAACTCCCTCCCCTAGCCAAGCAAAGCCATTAGGAACTGCACACTGCACTCCAGCTCAGATAGTCTGCTTTTCCCATGCTCTGTACACCTGCAGACCAGAAGATTTCCTCCAGTGCCTACAACACCAGGACCTTAGGTTTCCAGCTCAAAACTGGGCAGCCGTTTGGGAAAACACTGAGCTATCTACACTAGGGTTTTTTTTTTTAATAGTCCAGTGGCACCTGGAACACCAATAAAGAACTGTTCACTCCCCTGGAAAGGGAGTGAAGTCAGGGAGTCAAGTGATCTGGCCTGGCAAGTCCCACCCCCATGAAGACCAGCAAGCTAAGATCCGCTGGCTTGAAATTCTTGCAGCCAGCACAGCAGCCTGAGCTTGACCTGGGATGTTTGGGCTCGGTCATGGGAGGGGTGTCCACCATTGCTGAGGCTTGTGTTGGCAGTTTTAACATCACAGTGTAAACAAAGCCACTGGAAAGCTTGAACTGGGCAGAGCCTATGGCAGCTCAGCAAGGCCACTGTAGGGCAGACTTATCATTAGATTCCCACCTCACTGGGCAAGGCATCTCTGAAAAAAAAGGCAGCAGCCCCTCAAGGACTTATAAATAAAGACCCCACCTTCCTGGCAAAGAGCACCTGGGAAAAGGGGTGTTTGTGGGTACAGCTTCAGCAGACTTAAATGTCGCTGCCTCACACCTCTGAAGAGAGCAGCAGATCTCCCAGCACAGCGTTCAAGCTCTGACAGACAGACTGCCTCTTCAAGTGTCTCCCACATCCCAGTAGGGGCTGACTCTAAACCAATTTTAAAACCAAACAGACTTTAAACTGACAAAGATCAAAAAAGACCTCATATAGGAGAGCTCTGACTGGCATCTGGCAGGTAACCTTATGGGAGGAAGCTATAAGAGGGAGGAACAGGCAGCAATCTTTGCTGTTCTGCAGGCCATGCTGGTAATTCCCAGACAAGCAGGGTCAGGAGTGGACCTCCAGCAAACTCCATGAGTTTGGTGAGGAGTTGTGATCTCTCTGGGGAGGAGAGGCATTCTGAACTTTGATGATATTATCCTTTTTGCTGCAGCAAAGGGGCCTGACTGTTAGAAGAAAAACTAATGGAAAGAAATACATTCAACATCAACAAAAAGGTAGATAAATCCATGAAGATGGGAAGAAACCAGCGCAAAAAGGATAATATCATCAAAGTTCAGAATGCCTCTCCTCCCCAGAGAGATCACAACTCCTCACCAGCAAGGGAACAAAACAGGATGGAGAATAAATTTGATGAACTGATAGAAGCAGGCTTCAGAACGTGGGTTATAACAAACTTCTCTGAGTTAAAAGATCATGTTCTAACCCAAATGCAAAGAAACTAAGAACCTTGAAAAAAGGTTAGATGAAATGCTAAATAGAATAGCCAGCCTAGAGAAGAATATAAATGACTTGATAAAGCTGAAAAACACAGCACAAGAACTTTGTGAAGTTCAATAGCCAAATTGATTGAGCAGAAGAAAGGATATCAGAGATTGAGGATCAACTCAATGAAATAAAAAGAGAAGGCAAGAAAAGAGAAAAAATAGTGAAAAGAAATTAACAAAGCCTCCAAGAAATATGGGATTATTTGAAAATAGCTAATCTATGCTTGATCAGTGTTCCTGAAGAGAACGGGGAGAATGAATCCAAGCTGGAAAACACTCTTCAGGATACTATCCAGAACTTCCCCAACCTAGCAAGGCAGGCCAATATTCAAGTCCAGGAAATACAAAGAACACCACAAAGATATTCCTCAAGAAGAGCAACCCCAAGGCACATACTCATCAGATTCACCAGGGTTGAAATGAAAGAAAAAATACTAAGGACAGTCAGAGAGAAAGGCTAGGTTACCCACAAAGGGAAGCCCATGAGACTCACAGCAGATCTCTTGGCAGAAACCCTACAAGCCAGAAGAGAGTGGGGCCAACATTCGACATCTTTAAAGAAAAGAACATTCAACCCAGAATTTCATATCCAGCCAAACTAAGCTATATAAGTGAAGGAGAAATAATATCCTTTATGGACAAGCAATTACTGAGAGATTTCAACACCACAAGATCTGCCTTACAAGAGCTCCTGAAGGAAGCACTAAACACAAAAAGGAATAACTAGTACCAGCCACTGCAAAAATGAACCAAATGGTAAAGAGCAATGATGCAATGAATAAACTGCATTAACCAATGGGCAAAACAAACAACCAGTAACAAAATGGCAGGATCAAATTCCCACATAACAATATTAACATTAAATGTAAATGGCCTAAATGCTCCAATCAAAAGGCACAGACTGGCAAACTGGATAAAAAGTCAAGACCCATTGGTGTGCTGTATTCAGGAGATCCATCTCATGTGCAAAGACACACATAGCCTCAAAATAAAGGGATGGAAGAAAATTTACCAAGCAAATGGAGAGAAAAAGAAAAGCAGGGTTTGCATTCCTAGTCTGATAAAACAGACTTTAAACCAACAAAGATGAAAAGAGACAAAAAAGGGCATTACATATGGTGAAGGATCAATACAAGAAAAGCTAACTATTCTAAATATATATGCACCCAATACAGGAGCACCCAAATAAAACAGGTTCTTAATGACCTACAAAGAGTCTTAGGCTCAGGCAAAATAATAGTGGGAGACTTTAACACTTCACTGTCAATATTAGATCAACAAGACAAAAAACCAACAAGAATATCCAGGACTAGAATACAGATTTGGAACAAGTGGACCTAATAGACATCCACAGAACTCTCCACCCAAAAGCCACAGAATATACCTTCTTCTCAGCACCACATCACACTTACTCTAAAATTGACCACATAATGGGTAGTAAATCACTCCTCAAAAAATGCAAAAGAATGGAAAACATAAGAAACAATTCTCAGACCACAGTGCAATTATATTAGAACTCAGGATTAAGAAACTTACTCAAAACCACAAAACTTCATGGAAACTGAAAACTGGCTCCTGAAGGTCGACTGGATGAACTTATGAAATGAAGGCAGAAATAAAGATGTTCTTTGAAACCAATGAGAACAAAGACACAACATACCAGAATGTCTGGGACATATTTAAGCAGTGTCTAGAGGGAAATTTATAGCAATAAATGCCCACATGAGAAGTGAGGAAAGATCTGAAATCAACACCTTATCATCAAAATTGAAAGAGCTGGAGGAGCAAGATCCAAAAAAAAAAAAAACTCAAAAGCTAGCAGAAGACAAGAAATAACTAAGATCAGAGCAGAACTGAAGGAGATACACACACACACACACACACACACACACACACACACACCTTCAAAAAATCAGTAAATCCAGGAGTTGGTTTTTTGAAATGATCAACAAAATAGACAGATTGCTAGCCAGATTAATAAAAAAAGAAAAAGAGAAGAGTCAAAGAGATGCAATAAAAAATATTAAGAGGATATCACCACCAATTCCACAGAAATACAAACTACATTAGAGATAACTCTATGCACATAAACCAGTAAATTTGGAAGAAATGGATAAATTCCTGGATACTTGCACCCTCCCAAGACTAAATCAGGAAGTTGAAACCCTGAATAGACCAATAACAAGGGCTGAAATAGAGGCAGCAACTAATAGCCTACCAACCAAAACAAGTAAAGGTCCAAATGGTTTCACAGCTGAATTCTACCAGACATACAAAGAGGAGTTGGTGCCATTCCTTCTGAAATTATTCCCAACAATACAAAAGAGGGAATCTTCCCTATCTCATTTTATGAGACCAGCATCATTCTGATAGAAAACCGGGCAGAGACCCAACAAAAAAAGAAAACTTCAGGCCAATATCCATGAAGAACATAAGATGCAGAACTCTTCAATAAAATGCTGGCAAGCCAACTGCAACAGCAAATCAAAAAGCTTATCCATCACAATCCAGTAGGCTTCATCCCAGGGATACAAGGCTGGTTCAACATACAAGTCTATAAATGTAACCCATCACATAACTAGAACCAAAGACAAAAACCACATGATTATCAGATGCAGAGAAGGCCTTTGACAAAATTCAACAGCCTTTATGCTATTAACCCTCAATAAACTAGGTATCAATGGAATGTATCACAAAATAATAAAAGCTATTTGCGACAAACCCACAACTAACATCATATTGAACAGGAAAAAACTGGAAGCATCCCCTTTGAAATCTGGCATGAGACAAGGATGCCCTCTCTCACCACTCCTATTCAATATAGTATTGGAAGTTCTAGCCAGAGCAATCAGTCAAGAAAAAGAAATAAGGGGTATTCAATTAGGAAAAGAGAAAGTTAAATGGTCTCTATTTGCAGATGACATGATTGTATATCTAGAAGACCCCATTGTCTCAGCCCAAAATCTCCAGAAACTGATAAGTAACTTCGGCAAAGTCTCAGGATACAAAATCAATGTGCAGAAATCACAAGCATTTCAATACACCAATAACAGGCAAGCAGAGAGCCAAATCATTAGTGAACTCCCATTGACAATTGCTACAAGGAGAATAAAATACCTATGAATACAACTAACAAAGGATGTAAAAGTCCTCTTCAAGGATAACTACAAACCACTGCTCAAGGAAATAAGAGAGGACATAAACATAAACAAATGGAAAGACATTTTGCACTCATGGTTAGGAAGAATCAATATCACGAAATGGCCATAGGCCATACTGCCCAAAGTAATTTATAGATTCAACGCCATCCCCATGAAGCTACCAATAACCTTCTTCACAAACTGGAAAAACCCACTTTAAACTTCATATGTAACCAAAAGAGAGCCCGCATAGCCAAGACAAGCTGGAGGCATCATGCTATCTGACATCAAACTATACTACAAGGCTCAGTAATCAAAACAGCATGGTACTGGTACAAAAACAAGAGATATAGACGAATGGAACAGAACAAAAAGAACAAGTCTGTAGGCATCACACTACTGGATTTCAAACTATACTACAACCTACAGTAATCAAAACAGCATGGTACTGGTACCAAAACAGAAATATAGACCAATGGAACAGAACAGAGGTCTCTGAAGCAACGCCACACATCTACAACCATCCTATATTTGACAATCCTGACAAAAACAAGCAATGGTGGAAGGTTCCCTGTTTAATACATCATGTTGGGAAAATTGGCTAGCCATGTGCAGAAAGTGGAAACTGGACCCTTCCTGGCATCATAAACCAAATTTAACTCCAGATGGATTAAAGATTTAAACATAAGAACTAACACCATAAAAACCCTAGAAGAAAACTTAGGCAAAACCATTTAGGACATAGGGATAGGCAAGGACTTCAAGACTAAAACACTAAAAGCATTGTCAACAAAAGCCAAAATAGACAAATGGAATCTAATTAAACTTAAGAGCTTCTGTACAGCAAAAGAAACAATCATTAGAGTGAACCAGCAACCAACAGAATGGGAAAAAAATTTTGCAATCTGCCCATCTGACTAAGGGCTAATATCCAGAATCTACAAAGAACTAAAACAGATTTACAAGTAAAAAACAAACCCATCCAAAAGTGGATGAAGGATATGAACAGACACTTTTCAAAAGAAGACATATATGTGGCCAACAAACATATGAAAACTTGTTCATCATCACTGGTCATTAGGAAATGCAAATCAAACCACATTGAGATACCATCTCATGCCAGTTAGAATGGCAATCATTAAAAAATCTTGAGACAACAGATGCTGAAGAGGATGTGGATAAATAGGAACACTTTTACACTGTTTTTGGGAGTGTAAATTAGTTCAACCATTGTGGAAGACAGTGTGGAGATTCCTCATGGAACTAGAAATAAAAATTCCATTTCACCCAGCAATTCCAATACTGGGTATATAGCCAAAGGATTATAAATTGTTCTATTATAAAGATACATGCACGTTTATGTTCATTGCAGCACTGTTTACAATAGCAAAGACCTGGAACCAACCCAAATGCCCATCGATGATAGACTGGACAAGGAAAATGTGGCACATATAAGCCATGGAATACTATGCAGCCATAAAAAATGATGAGTTTGTGTCCTTTGTAGGGACAAGGATGAATCTGAAAACCATCATTCTCAGCAAACTGACACAAGAACAAAAAATCAAACATGGCATGTTCTCACTCATAAGCGGGTGTTGAACAATGAGAAACATGTGGACACAGAGAGGAGAGCATCACACACTGGGGTCTGTTGGAGTAGATCTAGGGGAGGGACAGTGGGGGGTGGGGAGGGTAGGGAAGAAATGCCAGGTGTAGATGATGGGGGATGGAGGCAGCAAACGACCTTGCCACGTATGTCCCTTTGGAACAATCCTGTATGATCTGCACATGTACCCCAGAACCAAAAGTACAATTTAAAAAAAACTGCATAACTACATGGAAATTAAACAACCTACTCCTGAATGACTACTGGATGAATAATGAAATGACGGCAGAAATAAAGATGTTCTTTGAAACCAATGGGAACAAAGACACAACATATCAGAATCTCTGGGACACATTTAAAGCAGTGTGTAGAGGGAAATTTATAGCACTAAATGCCCACAAGAGAAAGCAAAAAATATCTAAAATTGACACCCTGATGTCCCAATTAAAAGAACTAGAGGAGCAACATTAAAAAAATTCAAATACTAGCAGAAGACAAGAAATAACTAAGATCAGAGCAGAACTGAAGGAGATCAATACACAAAAAACCCTTCAAAAAAATCAGTGAATCCAGGAGCTGGTTTTTTGAAAAGATCAACAAAATAGATAGACTGCTAGCCAGATTAATTAAGAAGAAAAAGAGAAGAATCAAATAGATGCAATAAAAAATGAGAAAGGGATATCACCATCAATCCCACAGAACTACAAACTACCATCAGAGAATACTATCAATACTCTACACAAGTAAACCAGAAAATATAGAAGAAATTGATACATTCCTGAACACTTGACTCTTCCAAGACTAAACCAGGAAGAACTTGAATCCCTGAATAGACCAATTAACAAGTTCTGAAATTGAGGCAGCAATTAATAACCTACCAATCAAAAAAGGCCAGGACCAGACGGGTTTACAGCCAAATTCTACCAGATGAACAAAGAGAAGCTGGTACCATTTCTTCTGAAACTATTCCAAACAACTGAAAAAGAGGGAATCCTCCCTAACTCATTTTATGAGGCCAAGATCATCCTGATACCAAAACCTGGCAACAACAACCTGGCAGAGACACAACCAAAAATAGAAAATTTCAGGCCAATATCCCTGGTGAACATTGATGCAAAAATTCTTAATAAAATACTGGCAAACCAAATCCAACAACACATCGAAAAGCTTAGCCATCATGATCAAGCAGCTTCATCCCTGGGATGGAAGGCTGTTTCAACATATGCAAATCAATAAACAATCACATAAACAACCAAATACAAAAACCACATGATTATCTCAATAGATGCAGAGAAGACCTTCAACAAAATTCAACAGCCCTTCATGTTAAAAATTCTGAATAAACTAGGTATTGATGGAATGCATCTCAAAATAATAAGAGCTATTTATGACAGACCCACAGTCAATATCATACTGAATGGGCAAAAACAGGAAGCATTCTCTTTGAAACCCAGCACAAGACAAGGATGCCCTCTCTCACCACTCCTATTCAACACTCCTGTTCAAGGATGCCCTCTCTCACCACTCCTATTCAACACTCCTGTTCAAGGATGCCCTCTCTCACCACTCCTATTCAACACTCCTGTTCAAGGATGCCCTCTCTCACCACTCCTATTTCTGTCCAGGGCAATCAGGCAAAAAAAGAAATAAAAGGATTCAATTAGGAAAAGAGGAAGTCAAATTGTCTCTATTTGCAGATGACATGATTGTATATTTGGAAGACCCCATCATCTCAGCCCAAAATCTCCTGAAGCTGATGAGCAACTTCAATAAAGTCTCAGGATATAAAATCAATGGCAAGTCACAGGCATTCATATACACCAACAACAGACTAACAGAGAGTCAAATCATGAGTGAACTCCCATTCATAATTGCTGCAAAGAGAATTAAATACCTAGGAATACAACTTAAAAGTGATGTGAAGGACCTCTTCAACGCGAACTAGAAATTTCCCCAAAAAATGAGAGAGGACCCAAACAAATGGAAAGACATTCCATGCTCATGGTTAGGAAGAATCAATATTGTGAAAATGGCCATACTGCCCAAAGTAATTTATAGATTCAGTGCTATCCCCATCAAGCTACCATTGACTTTCTTCACAGAATTAGAAAAAAAAAATCTTAAATTTCATATGGAACCAAAAAAGAGCCCACATAGCCAAGACAATACAAAACAACAACAACAACAAAAAAAAAAAAAAAAAAAAAAAGCTGGAGGCATCATGCTACCTGACTTCAAACTATACTACAAGGCTACAGTAATCAAAACAGCATGATACTGGTACCAAAACAGATACAGACCAATTGAACAGAACGGAGGTCTTAGAAGCAATGCCACACATCTACAACCATCTGATTGTTTACAAACCTGACAAAAACTAGCAATGGGGAAAGGATTACCTATTTAATAAGTGGTGTTGGAAAAACTGGCTAGCCATAAAAACCATGATTCTCAGCAAACTGATATAAGAACGGAAAACCAAACACTATGTTTTCACTCATAAGTGGGTGTTGAGCAAGGAGAGCACATAGACACAGGGAGGGGACCATCACACATGGGGGCCTGTCAAGGGGAGGGGGCCTAGGGAAGGGATAGTTCTTTACATTTTCTGCAGATAAGTCCTTTATAAGCTATATGTATGTAATATGAACACTTTTTCTCCATCCGTAACTTGCTTGTTTGGTTAATGCTGTCTTTTTATGAGCAAAGTTTTAATTTTGATCAAGTCTAATTATTGAGCTTACTTTAATGGTTACTAATTTATTTTCTCACTAAGGTTGCAAACGTATTCTCCTATGTGTGCTTTAAGATGCTTTATACTTTGGGATTTTATATTTAGGTATATGATTCTTCTGGATTTCTGTGCAAGATTTTGAGATAGAATTCAAGGTTTATTTGGTGGTTACACACAAATCTGTTGAAGTCATGCTGTATGTGAACTACTTTGCCATTACTGCAAGTGCATGCCCTTCTTTACTTCTCTTCTGATACTATTTTTTATCTCTTTTCACATTCACATCTATAAGAATGAGTATTGACACGTTTTTCTTTTTCTTTGAAGTTTTTAACTTCAGGATTTCCTATGATTCCTTCTATCATTATGATTAAACATATTTTCCTAATTATTCTTCTAATTTAAATTGTATATTTTAGCCTTAACTCTCTAATCCAGAGTTTTGTATATATTGTGCAACAGGAGTTCAGTCTCTTTTCATTTTAATTCTTGAATACTTCATCTTTGATCTTTAAAAGCTATTTATGAAATATAAATTTATTTCTGTAGCTCTCAAAATTTCTGATTTTAATTGCATTATACTATATATGTATGTGCATGTACATATATAGAGAGATAAATACATTTTGGAATTTGGTATTTTTACTATAGTAAATGATATTTTTATGTCTCAGTACTTTTTCAGATCTTGTTATAAGTAGCCAACAATTATATTTACCATGTTTTTCAAAAAGGCATTGTCCCTTCTTGTTATATTTCTAAATATTTTATAATTTTTACATTTTCTGTACTAGTAGATTTTGATTCTCTGTATCTACTAATATGTCTCTTCAGTTTCAGGGGCAGTGGTTTGCACTGTGGCCTCAATTCTTAAATGGATCTAAGTTTGGTCAGCTTTTTTCTTACTGTGTGAATAGAAGCAATGACTTCCAAGCTCTTTACATGCCAGACAAGAAGTTGTTGTGTAATGTTTTCAAGATTTATCTATGTTTTAGCATGTATTGGTACATTATTTTCTATTAATGGAATAGTGTGTACCACATTTTGCTTATCCATTCCCCAATTGGTGGACATTTGGATTGTTTTTACTTTTGGACTATTTTGTATGATGCTGCTGTGAATATGCATGTGCAAGTCTTTTTGGGGATATGTTTTCATTTATCTTGGATATATACCTATTAGTGGGATTGCTGGGTTGTGTAGGAAATTTATGTTTAATTTTTAGGAAGCTGCCACACTACTTTTTAAAGTGGCTGTATCATTTTATCATCCCACCAGCACTATGTGAGTGTTCTCATTTATCTATGACCTTGCCACCATTTGTTATTGTCTGTCTTTTTTATGATAGTCATTGTAGCAGGTATAAATCATTGATTTTTTTGTTTTTTTGAGACATAGTCTCATTCTGTTGCCCAGGCTGGAGTGCAGTGGTACGATCTTGGCTCATTGCAACTTCTGCCTCCCAGATTCAAGAAATTTTCTTCCTCAGCCTCCCAAGTAGCTGGGATTACAGGTGCCTGCCACCATGCCCAGCTAATTTTTGTACTTTTCTTAGAGACAGGATTTCACCATCTTGGCCAGGCTGGTCTTGAACCCCTGACCTTGTGATCCACCCTCCTCCACCTCCCAAAGTGCTGGGATTACAGGCATGAGCCACCATGCTCCGCTGAATTATTAATATTTTTACACTAGAAATAATGCATATATACATGGTTAAAACACAAATGATATAGAGAAGTATGCAATTAATAATTAAAAGCACTTTTCCTTTGCCAAATCCTGTCTCAAAAGATAACTAGTCTCAAGTTCTTTGTATAACACAAAGAAAAAGCATGTTTAGAGCACTATGCATTCTGTGCTGAAAGTCATATATATATTTACACATATGCATATAATTCAATTATAAAGGTATATTAACATAAATGTAATCACACATCTTCTCTGCAATTTCTTTCTTTTACTTCAATAGCTTTGTGGGGGTACAAGTGGTCTTTGGGCCCCTGGATGAATTGTATGGTGAGTAGTATTCTATGGTCCATGTGTTTATGTGTATATCCCTATATATACACACACACATATGTGTGTATATATAAATGAAATTTTTTTGTGTGTATATACACATATGTGTATATATCTACACACACACACACACATATGTATGTATACACACCACGTCTTATCTACTCACCATTGCTTTTGAGGTCGTAGTCATACATTCTTTGCCTAGGCCAATGCCCAAAATAATTTTGTATAGGTTTTCTTTTAAAATTTTTATAGTTTCAGGTCTTAGATTTAAGTCTTTAATCCATCTTGAGTTAAATTTTGTACATGGCAAGAGATAGGGATCCAGTTTCATTCTCTGCATGTGGCTATTCAGTTTACCCAGCATCATTTATCGAATTGGATGTCCTTTTGTCAATTTATGTTTTTGTATGCTTTGTCAAAGATCATTCGGTTGAAGTATTTGGCTTTATTTTTGGGCTCTCTATTCTGTTCCATTAGTCTATGTATTTACTTTTATACCAGTACCATGCTTTTTATACCAGTACCAGTTTTTGTCATTAAATCTCTGCCTGATCCTATGTTGAGAATGGTATTGCCTAGGTTGTCTTCCAGGATTTTTATAGTTTGGTATTTTACATTTAATTATTTAATCCATCTTGAGCTGTTTTTGTATAAAGTTTAAGGAAGGGGTCTAGTTTCAATCTTCTGCATATGGCTAGCCAGTTATCCCAGCACCATTTATTGAATAGGGAGTCCTTTTCCCATTCTTTGCTCTTGTCAGGTTTGTTGAAGATGAGATGGCTGTAGATGTGCAGCCTTATTTCTGTTCCATTGTTCTGTGTGTCTGTTTTTGTACCAATACCATGCTGTTTTGGTTACTCTAGCCTTGTATAATAATATATCTTGAAAGTATTTCCATATCAGCACATCCAAATCAATCAAATTCTTTATAAGTCCTTTATATTTGGATTTACCATAGATTATGAGCCTCTATTAAATAGGCACTTTGGTTGTTTCCATTTTTTCTATGTAACAAACAATGTTGCAACAAAGATTATTGAAATAGATAGATATTTTCTGACTCCATCTTAGTTTCCATTAGCTTGAAGATGAGTCTTCTGCCTAAAATTGACTTGCTGTTATTTCTTCCCTGATACTAATTTCATTGGTTCTTTTGTTGCAGTTTACAAATTGGCCTCTTACTTAAAACTGACTGATTTTTTTGAAGAACCATGGGCATATTAAGTATATACATTTTTTTGTATGACAAAATACAAAATTCTAGTGTCTTCAGTAAGACTTCTTAAAGTGTGGTATCTGGGCTAGTAGCATCGTCTGGGAACTTATAAGAAATGCAGTTTCTTGGGCCCCAACCCCAGAAGTACTGAATCAAAAGCTCTGGGTTCAGGTCCAGAAATCTGTTTTAATAAATTGACTGAGTGATTCTGTTGCCGGCTAAAGTTGGAGAACCATTTTCTATATTTATATTGCTCTAAGTTGAGAATGTTGCAGTACCATTTCTATAAAAACAATAGGTAGTTAAGATTTATCTACCACTTTCTATTTTCATTGTTTATATTATTCATACATTTTGTTTTCCATGATATCATGTATAATAAAAATTATATCAACTAGAGTAAAATATAAAACTTGTTTTCAATTAACACCTAACTTTTCTTTAAAGAGTTACATGCTGCTACCCGAAAATCTGTACTACACCCATACTTTTGAGAATGAAGGAAATTCTGAGCAAGATAAGCAACATGACAAATTGAGAAATGCAGCAAAAAAAATTGCAAGTATGGAAGCCTTTTGAAAAGAACACTGACTTGTGTGGATGATGCTTATTGAAAAATAGCCAGAAATACAGTAGATAAATGGGTAGAAGGTCATAGAAGGTCTGACAAGGCAGTGGTGAGTTTTAAAGTTTCAAATTACTTTTCTTTTCTTTTTAATTTAAAAAAAATATGCAATTAACCTTTTAAATCACAAATAATATTCACCCCATTCAAAAATATTAATTTTTTGAACAATGAATAACCCACTTAGAAAAAGATGTAAAAAATATAATAACCTGCTATGTGTTAAAATATATTCTGTAGAATTTGTAATGGCATAAAATATAACTGCTGATAATTTTAAGGATATGATTCTTGCCAATCAAATGTTTTATAACACTAAAAGATTATTCATAACTGCATTTTTCTATTCCCTGAAGAGCATAAATATTATTGGTTAAAAAATTGTCTTAAACCTGATCTGGGTTATCACTGACATAGATACTTAGACTGACAGAATATTCTTTTATGCCTTAAATGTTCTTATTTTTCCATAGCAAGAATCAGAGGAATGAGCAGTAATATTAATCTATCTAAATATTTTGGAGTTATGCATCTGCCAAAAAATAATAAAAGAAATTGGATTTCTACTCAAACAAAATAAAATGAAATAAAATAACTGAAATAGTTTCTATCCTTTATAGTCCCCCATTATAAAGATATTATTTACATTTTATAGAGTAACAAAAAATGAGCAATTTATATGGTAAGAAAAACTCATGAATTCAGCATAGTGAAACTCAAGAGAAAATAAATGGAGCAATTCTTCCCTAACAATTATTCTCTAAAACTGTGACAATCCCAGAGATAACATAAATATAAACTATATTGATAACTCTGGTGAGGGTTTTGGAGAGAATATATGCAGAAAAGAACAGCAGAATTGTTATTGCAAGTTGCCAATAATTGTGAATAAGGTGGATTTTATGCTTCTTTCTCTAATTGTTTTTCCAACATAAGTTTTAGTTTAGTATAGAAGTCAACCTGTAATGGATGGTGATTGTTAGGGTTATTTAAACTAGATCAAATCTAGCATCTCAAGTTTGCCCCTATGAACTACTGGGATGACAATGCCAGCTCTGTCTTAATTCCCATTAGTTATGTCTGGAATTCAGCAGGCTTTTCTATAAAACATTGAGGTGGTTTTATTTTGACTGAAGCTCCACCTTTATAGATATTTATTTGATTAAATGAGGTGATGTATTTGCTAAATCAGTGCTAAATCAAACCTAAATACAAAACATAATTAATCTGGGGCTTTTAAAAAAACTACCAATTTTCTGCCTCGCATCTCCAGACCAATTAAACTAGATTCTCTGTGTGATTCTAATATACAGCCAGAGTTGAGAACCATGGAGCTCACTGTTTGAAGAGGATACAAGGAAAACAAACTGATACCCAAGCCCATATGCAAATGGTTGTAGTTGATTTTTTTAAAAAAGCAGATCCTGTAGCTACTGGCAGAGGAGACCCATTTCATAGATTCAAGCTATCTTGGCTTCATTTACAAGTTCCTCCTCCCAGACCATCTTTTTTATGGCAGTTATGACTCCTGTTTGCCAAGACCAGCTTGGTTGTAGAGACCCTAACCCAGGCGGCACTGAAGGAATCAAGAAACAAATACAAAGAACAGCAAAGTGGGATCAGGGTGCTGACAGCCTTCAGAGCTGAGAGCCTCAAGCAGACTCTGGCCCACGTATTTATTCTCTCTGAACAGGTGATTATTATTAACAAGCAGCTGTTCTGTATTTTCTCATAGAACAAAGACAAACTAAGCAGGCAGCTAGTGCCTGCTTACCACTGATCAAAGACAAGCTAGAAAGCATTCTCCACAAGGGAGAAATGGGGGCAGGGTCACATTTCCAGTGTTTAAAGAATTGGTTTAACTAATGTATAACAGGCATACATTGCTCACTATATTTGAATGCCCTGAGTAGTTTTCCACTTGGGACCGGCTCGGTTTTCCTTGCTGTCATTCTCAGTAAACAATATGATCCATGATACATATTAGGACTTGTTGTCAGCACCTCTTCACAGCACTTCTCAGTAGAATGTTTTGTGATATAAAAATGTTCTACCCCTGTGCCCTACAGTATGGGAAGTATGAGTCATATGTGACTCTTGGACTCTTTATATGTGACTAGTGTGACCAGGAATCTAGATTTTTAATTTTACATACATTTAATTAATTTAGATCATCATATGTGACTTGTGGCTCCCATATTGAACAGCACAACTCAACAGCACAACTCCAGAATTACCAATGATCCAGTAGCCACCAGGACCTGTGAAGGCAGTGAGCTATTCAGAGGGATATACAGGAAATCTTTCTGCTACTTAATGACTGGTTCAACTAAAAATAGCTCTCTGGAGAAGTAGGAGCAGGAATAGTCTTCAATTGAACTTTGGAGTAAAATGTAATACTTTTTCAGGATAGCAGGATAACCCTTAATATTGAGCAGTGGGTGTCAGTTTCAACCAAGAGCTCAAATTAGCTCAAATTAGGCTAGAATCAGGGCAAACGTGAATAGAGTCTAGAGTCTTTGGAAGACTTTGGCTGCCATCAAAGATAAGGCTAGTCCCAGATTATGAGGCAGTCAGATCTAAGAATACTTAGTGGGCCGGGCGCGGTGGCTCAAGCCTGTAATCCCAGCACTTCGGGAGGCTGAGGCGGGTGGATCATGAGGTGAAGAGATGGAGACCATCCTGGTCAACCTGGTGAAACCCCGTCTCTACTAAAAATACAAAAAATTAGCCGGGCATGGTGGTGCATGCCTGTAATCCCAGCTACTCGGGAGGCTGAGGCAGGAGAATTGCCTGAACCCAGGAGGCAGAGGTTGCGGTGAGCCGAGATT
>CM052669.1:28706811-28817529 GCA_028533165.1 Leontopithecus rosalia
TGTTAGATCTTATGTGTAAGTCTTTAATCCATCTGGAGTTAATTTTAGTGCAAGGTGTCAGGAAGGGGTCCAGTTTCTGCTTTCTGCACATGGCTAGCCAGTTTTCCCAACACCATTTATTAAACATGGAATCCTTTCCCCAACGCTAGTTTTTCTCAGGTTTGTCAAAGATCAAATGGTTGTAGATCTGTGGTGTTGCCTCCGAGGCCTCTGTTTTGGTACCAGTACCATGCTGTTTTGATTACTGTAGCCTTGTAGTATAGTTTGAAGTCCAGTACTGTGATGCCTCCAGCTTTGTTCTTTTTGCTTAGAGTTGACTGGGCTATGTGGGCTCTCTTTTGGTTGCATATCAAGTTTAAAGTGGTTCTTTCCAGTTCTGTGAAGAAGGTCATTGGTAGCTTCATGGGGATAGTTTTGAATCTGTAAATTACTTTGGGCAGTGTGGCCATTTTCATGACATTGATTCTTCCTAACTATGAGCATGGAATGGTTCTTCATCAGTTTGTGTCCTCTCTTATTTCATTGAGCAGTGGTTTGTAGTTCTCCTTGAAGAGGTCCTTTACATTCCATGTTAAGTTATATTCCTTGGTATTTTATTCTCTTTGTAGCAACTGTGAATGGCAGTTCATTCTTGATTTGGCTCTCTTTAAGTCTGTTATTGGTGTATATGAATGCTTGTGATTTTTGCACACGGATCTTGTATCCTCAGACTTTGCTGAAGTTGCTTATCAGTTTCAGGAGATTTTGGGCTCAGATGATGGGGTCTTCTAAATATACAATCCTGTCATCTGCAAACAGAGACAATTTGACTTCCTCCTTTCCTAACTGAATACCCTTTATTTCTTTTTCTTGCCTGATTTCTCTGGCTAGAACTTTCAATACTCCATTGAATAGGAATGGTGAGAGAGGGCATCCTTGCCTAGTGCCAGATTTCAAAGAGAATGCTTCCAGTTTTTTCCAATTCTGTATGATATTGGCTGTTGGTTTGTCATAAATAGCTTTTATTTTGAGATACGTTCCATCAATATACCTACTTTATTGAGAGTTAACGGCTATTGAATTGTGTCAAAGTCCTTCTCTGCATCAATTCAGATAATCATGTGGTTTTTATTTTCAATTCTGTTTATGTGGTGGATTACGTTTATACACTTGCGTATGCTGAACCAGCCTTGCATCCCCAGGATGAAGCCTACCTGAACATGGTGGATCAGCTTTTTGATGTGTTGTTGCAATCGGTTTGCCAGTATTTTATTGAAGATTTTTGCATCTACGTTCATCATGGATATTGGCACTCTTTTCTTGCTGAGTCTCTGCCAGGTTTTGCTATCACGATGTTGTTGGTAGCATAAAATGATTTGGGAAGGACTCCCTCTTATTGTTTGAAATAGTTTCAGGAGTGATATCAGCTCCTCTTGTATGTCTGGTAGAATTCAGCTGTGAACTCATCTGGACCTGGACTTTTTTTTTGTATGGTAGGCTCTTAATTGCTGCCTCAACTTCTGTCCTTGTTATTGATCTATTCAGGGTTTCAACTTCTTCTTGGTTTAGGCTTAAGAGGATACAAGTGTCCAGGAATTTATCAATTTCTCCCAGGTTTAATAGTTTATGTACATAGAGTTGTCTGTAATAATCTCTGATGGATTGTATTTTTGTGAAATCTGTGGTGATATCCCCTTGATCGTTTTTTATTGCATCTATTTGATTACTCTCTCTTTTCCCTATTGTTAATCTGGCTAGTGGTCTATTCTGTGATCTTTCTGAAAAACCAGATACTGGATTTATTGATATTTTGAAGGGTTTTTTTGTATCTCTATCTCCTTCAGTTCTGCTCTGATCTATTTCTTATCTTCTGCTAGGTTTTGAGTTTTATTGATCTTGCTCCTCTAGCTCTTTCAATTTTGATGATAGGGTGACAATTTCAGATCCCTCCTTGCTTCTCATGTGGGCACTTATTGCTATATATTTTCCTAGACACTGCTTTAACTGTGTCACAGAGATTCTGGTACATTGTGTCTTCATTCTCATTGGTTTCGAAGAACATCTTTATTTCTGCCTTCATTTCATTCTTTATCCAGTCAACATTCAAGATCCTGTTGTTCAATTTCCATGAAGCCGTGTGGTTCTGAGTTAGTTTCTCAATTCTGAGTTCTAACTTGATTGCACTGTGGTCTAAGAGATTGTTATGATTTCTGTTCTTTTGAATTTGCTGAGGATGTACTTCCAATTATGTGGTCAATTTTAGAGTAGGTGTGATGTGGTGCTCAGAAGAATGTATATTCTGTGGATGGTGGGGATTCTGTAAATGTGTATTAGGTTTGCTTGGTCCAGGTCTGAGTTCAAGTTCCAAATATTCTTGTTAATTTTCTGTCTCATTGATCTAATATTGACAATGGGGTGTTAAAGTCTCCCACTACTATTGTGTGGGAGTCTAAGTCTCTTAGAAAGTCATTAAGAACTTGCTTTATGTAGCTGGGTGCCCCTATATTGGGTGCATATATATTTAGGATCATTAGCTCTTCTTGTTGCATCAATCCTTTTACCATTATGTAATATCTTTCTTTTTCTCTTTTGATCTTTGTTGGTTTAAATTCTATTTTTTTGATCTTTGTTGGTTTAAATTCTATTTTATCTGAGACGAGAATCCAACTCCTGCTTTTTTTTTTGCTCTCCATTGGCTTGGTAAATCTTCCTCCATCCCTTTATTTTTGAGCCTTTCTGTATCCTTGCATCTGAGATGGGTTTCCTGAATACAGCACACCGATGGGTTTTGGCTTTTTATCCAATTAGCCAGTCTGTGTCTTTTGACTGGGGGTTTAGCCTATTTATATTTAGGGTTAATATTGTTATGTGTGAATTTGATACTGCCATTTTGATGCTAGCTGGCTTGTTTTGGCCGTTAGTTGATGAAGTTTCTTCATTATGTCCGTGCTCTTTACGATTTGGTATGTTTTTGGAGTGGCTGGTACTGGTTGTTCCTTTCTATTAGTGCCTCTTTCAGGAGCTCCTGTAAAGCAGGCCTGGTGGTGACAAAATCTCTGAGTGATTGCTTGTTTGTAAAGAATTTTATTTTTCTGTCACTTATGAAGCTTAGTTTGGCTGGATATGAAATTCTGGGTTCAAAGTTCTTTTCTTTAAGGATGTTGAATATTTGCCCCCTCTCTCTTCTGCCTGGCAGGGTTTCTGCTGAGAGATCCACTGTGAGTCTGATGGGCTCCCCTTTGTGGGTAACTGGACCTTTCTCTCTGGCTGCCCTGAGCATTTTCTCCTTAATTTCAACTCTGGTGAATCTGAAGATTATGTGCCTTGCGGTTGATCTTCTTGAGGAATATCTTTGTGGTGTTCTCTGTATTTCCTGGACTTGGATATTGGCCTGCCTTCCTAGGTTGGGGAAGCTTTCCTGGATATCCTGAAGAGTATTTTCCAGCTTGAATTCATTCTCTTCATGACATTCAGGTACACCTATCAAACATAAATTAGGTCTTTTCACATAGTCCCATATTTCTTGGAGACTCTGTTCATTTTTGCCCTTTTTTCTCTAATGTTGCCTTCTCGATTTATTTCATGGAGTTGATCTTCAACCTCTGATATTCTTCTTCTGCTTCATCTGTTCAGCTGTTGAAACTTGCATATGCTTCAAGAAGTTCTCGTGTTTTTTTCAGCTCCATCAATTCACTTATATTCCTAAGTTGTTTATTCTCATTAACATTTCATCAAATCTTTTTTCAAGGTTCTTAGTTTCTTTGCATTGGGTTAGAACATTTTCTTTTAGCCCAGAGAAGTTTCTTATTACCCACCTTCTGAAGCCTGTTTCTGTCAATTCATCACACTCATTCCCCATCCAGCCTTGTTCACTTGCTGGTGAGGAGTTGTGATCCCTTGTAGGAGGAGAGGCGTTCTGGTTTTGGGTGTTTTCATTCTTTTTGTGCTGGTTTCTTCCCGTCTTTGTGGATTTGCCCACCTGTAGTCTTTGTAGTTGCTGACTTTCAGATTGGGTCTCTGGATGTCCAGTTTGGTGATGATATAGTTATTTCTTTCTGTTTCTTACTTTTCCTTCTAACAGTCAGGCCCCTCTGCTGTAGGACTGCTGGAGGTCCACTCAAGGCCCTGCTTGCCTGGGGATCATCTGCAGCAGCTGCAGAACAGTAAGGGTTGCTGCCAGTTTCCTTTTCTGCTATCTTTGTCCCAAGAGGATACCCACCAGATGTCAGTCTGAGCTCTCCTTTATCAGGTGACTTTTAGGATATATGGGGGTTAGGGAGCTGCTTGAGGAGAGTCTGTCCTTTATAGGCACTCAAGTGCTAAGCTGTGAGCTCTGTTGTTCCATTCAGAGCTTTTGGGCAGGTAGGTTTACGTCTGCTGCAGCAGAACTCATAAACGCCTTTTATTTTCCCCCAGGTGCTCTGTCCTGGGGAGTTAGGGCTTTATGAGTTTCCGTTGTGCTGCTGACGTTTTTCAGGGCTGCCCTGCCCAGCAAGGAGGTAGCCTAGTCACTATCTGCCTGCAGAGGCTTTGTGGAGCTGCTGTGGGCTCTGCCCAGCTGCTGTGTGAACTTCCCTACAGTCCTGTTTATACAGGTATAGTTAGAACTGCCTCGGCAATAGTAGCCCACCTCTGCAATGGCAAAATCTCTCTGTAATGGTGGGCTGCCTCAGCAATGGCAGACTACCTCCATAGTGGTGGACAACCTTGGTAATGGTGGACACCCCTCCCCCACAGATCTGAACCATCCTGGGTTCAGCTGTGCTTGCTGTGAACCTCTCAATCCAGAGTGTTGCGGATTGCTTATTTTTTTTGTCAAGGTGACACCAGCCTAGCCTGATCATCTGGCTCCCTGCCTCAGAAACCCCCCTTTCTTTTTTTCAGTTGAATGGGCGATTCCATCTCCTAGGCGTTCCAGTCACCTGTTGAAAAGGTGCCAGGGCCTGTGTGATTTCCCATACCGCGACCCACTGCGCTGGCTGAAACAGCCGTGCTGAGATTTGTGGCATTTTTTTTGGCTGGGAATCTCCTGGCCTTGCTCTCTGTTTCAGTTCCCTTTTTTTATCAGTTCAATGGGTGACTCTGTCTCCCAGGAGCTCCATTTGCCAGCTAAAACAATGCCTGGGCCCGTGTATTTTTTGCAGAGACCAGTCACACCAGCCAAAACAGCCGCGGAGAGCACTGGTGACTCATGGGGCTCCTCTGCCTGGGAATTTCCTGGTCTGTGGGCAATAGAAATCCATCTAGAAATGCAGCATCCACTCACCCTCTGCGCTTTCGCTGGGAGCTGCAATCCTGAGCTGCTCGTAATCAGCCATCTTAGATCTGTCTCGCTTTGCCCATTTTTTAACTGAACTTTTTGTTAAATTGTAGTTCTTTATATATTCTAAATATTAATCCCTTATCAGATTTATAATTTACAAGAATTTTCTCCCATTCAGCAGGTTGCCTTTTTTAATGATGCGCAAATATTTTTAATTTTGATGAAGTCCAATTTATGAAGTACACCTGTTCCTTCTAAAAGTCTGATGGTTTGAGCTCTTAGAGTTAGATATGTCACTGATCCATTATGAGTAAATTTTTGTATATGGGGTCCAGCTCTTTTGCTTGTGAAAATCTAGTTAACCCAGCATCATCTGTTGAAGAGATTCTTCTTTCCCCATTTAACAAACTTGAAAACCTTGTCAAAATCAGTTGGTCACAAGTGTATGGCTTAGACAACTCCTGAGTTCTAAAAGGAAAGATAACAACAGAGATGGTAACTATGTTTGTTACTGAGGGGAATGACCAGCAGAGGGGAAAATTTATGATGCAGGAGATGAGGGAACTACTTGTCTTAGGAGGCAAGAAGTAATATAGTTTGAATACAAGTAGAAGGTCTGTCCTTGCAGAGTTCATCTACAAGTAGTGGCATGAAGGTCAGTATGTCACTGCAGTTGCTAATAGGTAGGTAGATATGACAACAGATCAGAAAAATGAACTCATCTACTCAACAAATACTTAGTGGTCACCTACACCTTATTTTGTGCCAGATATTAATACCAGTTCTAAGGATACAAATGGTATTTTCAGCCATTTAAACTCAGCCATTCTAGTGGGCAGCTAATGGTATCTCACCACAATTTTAATTTGAATTTCCATTTTCCCCCCCTTTTTATTGCCATTCATCTTCTCTGGTGAAGTATCTGTTCTGTTCTGAGAGTTCTCTGTTGAACCCTCATATACTGCTAGTAGGTATGTAAAATGGTGCAGCCACTGTGGAAGTTTGGCAGTTCCTCAAAGAAGAGGAAAACACAATTACTATATGATCCAACGATTCTACTTTTAGGCATATACTGACAAAAACTGAAGGTATGAACTTAAACAGATCCTTATAAGCCAATATTTATTGCAGCATTATTCACAAGAGCCAAAAGGTGGAAAAATCCCAAGTGTCCACTGAAAAATGAATGGGTAAACAAACTATGCTCTACACAGGCAATAGAATACGTAGCCATAAAAGGAGTGAAGTTCTGAATACATGCTACTACATGGATCGACCTTGAAAATGTTCTGCTAAGTGAAGTACACAGACACAGTGAATCAAAACACAGGTCCCTGCCATCATGGAGCTACCACATTTAAGGATAAGAAAGAAATATCAAACCCAAACGACTATGGTGGGCTTGAGGATCTCAAAGTCGAACTGAACTGGGGATGTTTGGGCAGTATCATCAAATTGATGTTTAAAATGGCTGCTGGGAAGACCCAAGATGGTGATTTAGGAGCAGATCAGGTTTGCAGCTCCCAGTGAAAGTGCAGGTGAGTAGACGCCACATTTCCAGACAGATCTTTATTACCCACAGACCAGGAGATTCCCAGGCAGAGGAGCCCCATGGGTCACCAGCGCAGCTATTTTTAACAGCGTGGCTATTTTGCCGGCGCCCTGGCATGGCGGTTCTCCATGCAAAATACACTGGTCTGATTGCCCTTTTAAGGTGGCGATTGGAGCTTTGGGAAGGCACAGTCGCTCATTCATCTGATTAAACGGGACAGAAACAGGGAGCCAGGCTAGAAGATTCCCAGGCAGCACCACTGTTTCAGCCGGCGCAGTGGGTCGCTGCACAGGAAATCACACAGATCCCAGCACCTTTACAGCAGGAAACTGAACACATGGGAGAGTCAAGCGTTCAACTTAAAAAAAAAAGGCTCTGAGTCAGGCAGCCAGGTGATCAGGCTCAGTGGGTCCCACCAGCACAAAAAACAAAACAAAACAAAAAAAAACAGCAAATGGAAATGCCCTGGATTGAAAGTTTCATGGCAAGCAAAGCTGAACCTGGGATGATCCACCTTTGTGGGAAAGGGGTGACTGCCATTTCTGAGGCACTCCACCCCTACGGAGGTAGTCCGCCATTGCTGAGGCAGGCTGCCATTGCTGAGGCAACCCGCCACTAAAAAGAGTACGCCATTACAGAGGTGGGCCACCATTGCTGAGGCAGTTCTAACCATGCCCATATAAACAGGACTGCAGAGAAGTTCACATGGCAACAGAGTGGGGTTGACAGCAGCTCAGCAAACCTCTGCAGTCAGTGACTAGGCTGCCTCCTTGATGGGCAGGGCAGCCCTGAAAAAAAGGCAACAGCACAACGGAAACTCATAAATAAAGCCCTAACTCCCCAGGACAGAGTACCTGGGGGAAAAAGGGGGTTTATGAGTTCTGCTGCAGCAGACTTAAACGTAACTGCCCAGCAGCTCTGAACAACGAAGCTCACAACTCAGCACTTGAACTCCTATAAAGGACAGATGGTTTCCTCAAGCAGCTCCCTGACCCCCGTATATAAAAAGTCACCTCACAAAGGACTGATCAGACTGACATTTGGCACCCATCATTCTGGGACAAAGATAGCAGAAGAAGAATCTGGTAGCAATCCTTACTGTTCTGCAGTTGCTGCAGGTAATTCCCACGCAAGTAGAGCCTGGAGTGGACCTCGGCAGTCCTACAGCTGAGGAGCCAGACTGTTAGAAGGAAAAATAAGAAACAGAAATAACCTCATCATCAACGGGACATCCACTCAGACCCAATGGGAAACTCAACAACTACAAAGATGACTGGTGGATAAATCCAAAATGATGGGAAGAAATCAGCACAAAAAGGAGGAAAACACCAGAAACCAGAACACCTCTCTTACTACAAGGGATCACAACTCCTCAACATCAAGAGAACAAGGCTGGATGGAGAATGTGATGAAATGACAGAATCAGATTTCAGAAGGTGGGTAATGAGAAACTTCTGTGACTTAAAAGAACATCTTCTAACCCAATGCAAAGAATCTAAGAACGTTGAAAAAAGATTACACAAAATGGTAACGAGAATGGACAACTTAGGAATATAAGTGAATTGATGGAGCTGAAAAACACAACACAAGAACTTCACGAAGCATGCACAAGTTTCAACGGCCGAAATGACCAAGCAGAAGAAAAGATAGATATCAGAGGTCAAGGATCAACTCAATGAAATAAAACGAGAAGGCAAGATTAGAGAAAAAGCATAAAAAGGAATTAACAAAGTCTCCAAGAAATATGGGACTATGTGAAAGGACCTAATCTACGTTTGATAGGTGTACCAGAATGTGACGAAGAGAATGAATCCAAGCTGGAAAATACTCTTCAGGATATTATCCAGAAAAACATCCCCAACCTAGCAAGGCAGGCCAATATTCCAGTCCAGGCAATAGAACACCACAAAGATATTCCTCAAGAAGATGAACCCAAAGCACATAATTGTCAGTTTCACCAGGGTTGAAATGAAGGAGAAAATGCTCAGGGCAGCCAGAGAGAAAGGTCCGGTTACCCACAAAGGGAAGCCCATCAGACTCACAGCGGATCTCTCAGCAGAAACCCTGCAAGGCAGAAGAAAGTGGGGGCCAATATTAAACATCCTTAAAGAAAAGAACTTTCAACCCAGAATTTCATATCCAGCCAAACTAAGCTTCGTAAGTGAAGGAAAAATAAAATCCTTTGTGAACAGGCAACTACTCTAAGATTTTGTCACCACCAGGCCTGCTTTACAAGAGCTTCTTAAAGAAGCACTAAATATAGAAAGGAACAACCAGTACCAGCCACTCCAAAAAACATACCAAATGCTAAGCAGCATCAACAAAATGAAGAATCTGCATCAACTAATAGGCAAAACAGCAAGCTAGCATCAAAATGGCAGTATTAAATTCACACATAACAATATTAACCCCAAATGTAAATGGACTAAATGCCCCAATCAAAAGACACAGACAGGCAAATTGGATATAAAGCCAAAACCCATCAGTGTGCTGTATCCAGGAAACCCATCTCACATGCAAGGATACACAAAGGCTCAAAATAAAGGGATGGAAGAAGTTTTACCAAGCCAATGGAGAGCAAAAAAAAAAAAGCAGGAGTTGTAATTCTCATCTCAGATAAAATAGAATTTAAACCAACAAAGATCAAAAGAGACAAAGACATTACATAATGGTAAAAGGATTGATGCAACAAGAAGAGCTAACAATCCAAAATATATACGCACACAATACAGGAGCACCAAGATACATAAGGCAAGTTCTTAATGACTTTCAAAGAGACTTAGACTCCCACACAGTAATAGTGGGAAACATTAACACCCCATTGTTAATATTAGATGGATCAATCAGACAGAAAATTAAAAAGGATATCCAGGACTGGAACTCAGACCTGGAACAAGCAAACCTAATACACATTTACAGAACTCTGCATCCCAAATCCACAGAATATACATTCTTCTCAGCACCACATCACACCTACTCTAAAATTGACCACATAATTGGAAGTAAAGCACTCCTCAGCAAATGCAAAACAACTGATATAATAACAAACAGTCTCTCAGACAATAGTGCAATCAAATTAGAACTCAGAATTCAGAAACTAACTCAGAACCGCACAGCTTCATGGAAACTGAACAACTGGCTCTTGAATGTTGACTGGATAAACAATGGAAGACAGAAAGAAAGAAGTTCTTCAAAACCAACGAGAACGAAGACATAATATACCAGAATCTCTGGGACACATTTAAAGCAGTCTCTAGAGGAAAACAGATAGCAGTAAGTGCCCACATGAGAAGCAAGGAGAGATCTAAAATTGACACCCTATCATCAAAATTGAAAGAGCTAGAGGAGCAAGATTAAAAAAACTCAAAACCTAGCAGAAAACAAGAAATAACTAAGATCAGATCAGAACTGAAGGAGACAGAGACACAAAAAAACCTTCAAAAAAATCAATAAATCCAGGAGCTGGTTTTCCGAAAAGTTCAACAAAATAGACCACTAGCCAGATTTATTAAAAAAAAAAAAAAAGAGAATAACCAAATAGATGCAATAAAAAACAATAAAGGAGATATCACCACAGATCCCACAGAAATTCAAACCATCATCAGAGATTATTACAAGCAACTCTATGCACATAAACTAGTAAACCTGGAAGAAATGGATAAATTTCTGGATACTTGCCTCCACCCAAGTCTACACCAGGAAGAAGTCGAAATCCTGAATAGACCAAGAACAAGATCTGAAGTTGAGGCAGCAATTAAGAGCCTACCACACAAAAAAAGCCCAGGTTCAGATGGGTTCACAGCCGACTTCTACAAGACACACATAGTGGAGGTGGTACCATTCCTTATGAAACTATTCCAAATAACCCAAAAAGAGGGAATCCTTCCCAAACCATTTTAGGAGACCAACATCATCCTGATACCAAAACCCGGCAGAGACTCAACAAGAAAAGAAAACTTCAGGCCAATATCCATGATGAACATTGCAAAAATCTTCAATAAAATACTGGCAAACTATTTGAAACAGCACATCAAAAAGCATATCCAACATGATCAAGTAGGATTCATCCCAGGGATGCAAGACTGGTTCAACATACGCAAGTCTATAAACGTAATTCACCACATAAACAGAACCAAAGACAAAAACCACATGATTATCTCAATTGATGCACAGAAGGCCTTTGACAAAATTCAACAACCCTTTATGCTAAAAACCCTCAATAAACAAGGTATTGATGGAACGTATCTCAAAATAATAAAAGCTATTTATGACAAACCAACAGCCAATATCATACTAAATAGGCAAAAACTGGAAGCATTCCCTTTCAAATTGGGCACTAGACAAGGATGCCCTCTCTTACCACTCCTATTCAATATAGTATGGAAGTTCTAGCCAGAGCAATCGAGCAAGAAAAAGAAATAAAGAATATTCAAATAGGAAAGGAGGAAGCCAAATTGTCTCTATTTGCAGACGACATGATTGTATATCTAGAAGATCCCATCATCTCAGCCCAAAATCTCCTGAAACTGATAAGCAACTTCAGCAAAGTGTCAGAATACAAAATCAATGTGAAAAAATCACAAGCCTTCCTATACACCAATAACAGACTTAAAGAGAGCCAAATCAAGAATGAATTGCCATTCACAATTGCTACAAAGAGAATAAAATACCTAGGAATACAACTAACATAGAACGTAAAAGACCTCTTCAAGGAGAACTACAAACCACTACTCAACGAAGTAAGAGGACACAAACATGGAGAAACGTTCCATGTTCACTGTTAGGAAGAATCAATATCTTGAAAATGGCCACACTGTCCAAAGCAATTTATAGATTCAACGCTATCCCCATCAAGCTACCAATGACCTTCTTCACAGAACTGGGAAAAAACCACCTTAAACTTCATATGGAACCAAATGAGAGCCCACAGAGCCAAGTCAATTCTAAGCAAAAAGAACACAGTGGAAGGCATCACACTTCCGGGCTTCAAACTATACTATAAGGCTACAGTAATCAAAACAGCATGGTACTGGTACCAAAACAGATATATAGACCAATGGAACAGAAGAGAGGCATCGGAGGCAACACAACATATCTACAACCATACAATTTTTGATAAACCTGACAAAAACAAGCAATGGGGAAGGGATTCCATTTAATAAATGGCGTTGGGAAAACTGGCCAGCTTTGTGCAGAAACCAGAAACTGAACTCCTTCCTGACACCTTACACTAAAATTAACTCCAGATGGATTAAAGACTTAGACATGAGACCTAACATCATAAAAACCCTAGAAGAAAATCTAGGCAAAACCATTCAGGACACAGGAGTAGGCAAGGACTTCATGACCAAAACACCAAAAGCATTGGCAACAAAAGCCAAAATAGACAAAATGGGTCCTAATCAAACTCCACAGCTTCTGCACGGCAAAAGAAACAGTCATTAGAGTGAATCGGCATCAACAGAATGGGAAAACATTTTTGCAGTTTACCCATCTGACAAAGGGGCTGACATGCAGAATTTACAAAGAACTACAACAGATTTACAAGAACAAAAGAAACAAGCCCATTCAAAAGTGGGCAAAGGATATAAACAGACACTTTACAAAAGAAGACATACATGAGGCCAAAAAACATATCAAAAAATGCTCATCATCACTGGTCATTAGAGAAATGCAAATCAAAACTACATTGAGATAACATCTCACGACAGTTAGAATGGCGATCATTTAAAAATCTGGAGACAACAGATGCTGGAGAGGATGTGGAGAAATAGGTACACTCTTACACTGCTGGTGGGAGTGTAAATTAGTTCAACCATTGTGGAAGACAGTGTGGCGATTCATCAAGGACCTAGAAATAGAAATTCCATTTGACACAGCCATCCCATTACTGGGTATATATCCAAAGGATTATGTATCATTCTACTATAAGGACATATTCACACAAATGTTCATTGCAGCACTGTTTACAATAGCAAAGACCTGGAACCAATCCAAATGCCCATCGATGATAGACTGGACAGTGAAAATGTGGCACATATACACCATGGAATAGTATGCAGCCATCAAAAACAATGAGTTCATGTCCTTTGTAGGGACATGGATAAATCTGGAGATCATCATTCTCAGCAAACTGACACAAGAAAAGAAAATGAAATACCGCATGTTCTCACTCACAGGTGGGTGCTGAACAATGAGAACACATGGACACAGGGAGAGGGGAGCACTACACACTGGGGTCTATTGGGGGAAATAGGGGTGGGACAGCAGGGGGTGGGAAGTTGGGGAGAGAGAGCATGGGGAGAAATGCCAGATATAGATGAAGGGGAGGAAGGCAGCAAATCACACTGCCACGTGTATACCTATTCAACTATCTTGCATGTTCTTCATATGTACCCCAAAACCTAAAATGCAATTTAAAAAAAAAAAAGAAAAGAGAAAAAATAATAATAAAATAGGAAATAAAATAAAATAAAATGGCTGCTGAGGGGCCAGTCAGTGGTTATTGAAAATCAGTGTTTCTGTATCTATCTCCCAGGAATAATTTTCGTTAGTAAGTAATGTAAGTTTTCAACTTGTAAAGTCAATGTATCAACTACTGCAGTTAAAACTGAAGACAGCTGTGTCTCCTCTAAACTTGCAATAAAGCAATGGATTAAATTGAGATTTAAATCTTCTGAATAGTGTTTTCTTTCTCAAAGTAATCCATAAGTAACCTGTTTATATGAGTGTGTTTTAGAATCCAGAATAAGTAGAAAGCCAAATAAAATTAAATGGTTTATCACTGATGACTTTTTATGGAAACTCTATATCCTTAAAAATTATTTAAAAGGGTAATAAAAAGTCCAGTGAAGACTTAACTGTAGAAGCAAATGAAGATAAGAACTGCCATTATCAGTGAGCTTAATATTTGTCTCATGCTTCTCCTGCATTTCTGTATCCTAAAGGTTTACACTTATATGACTTACCACCCTCAGAGCAGTAGAGCCTTGGTGGGCTACTTAATCTAGACCTAATCCAGCTTGAGAATTTGCTCCCACTCATCAGTCAGAAGCCACTTCCACCTATCCCTAAATTCTCAGAAGAATCCTGATTCATGAGAGACATTCTAGAGCCAATAAAGGATCTTTATAGGCTCAAAAGGAGTCCTGGAGATACTCATTCTGTTTCTAAATTTCTTTAAGCATATCAGATCAGAAATATCTAGGCCTTAATAAAGTCATGTCTTCTGTAGTGACATGGATGGAGCTGGAGGTCACCACCCAAAGTCAGTAATTCAGAAACAGAAAATCAAGTAACAGACAATTCTCCCTCATAAGTGGAAGCTAAACAATCGGCACACATGGACATACAGAGGGAAAGGACAGACAGTGGGGACTCCAAGAGGGAGAAGGTAGTAGGAGGGTGAAAGGTGAAAAATTACCTGTTGGCTATGACGTTCACTACTGCGGTGACGGGTACGCCAGGAGCCATTATGCAATATGTCCATGTAACACACCTGCACATGTACCCCTGGAATCTATAAAAACGAATGTTTAAAAACTTTTAAACATTAAGCCTCCAAGGAATAAACTAAAGACAAATGGCCTCTACTTGAGGTTACCTCTCAAACTGTAGTGGGCAAAAGAGAGAAAGAAATTCCAGGTTAAAATAAAAAGCTGACCACAAGTGACTTTTTAAGTGGCATTATGAACTGTTCTTGTGGCTCAAGGTCTTACCTAGGTGTCTATATTCATAAAGTAAGCCTGCAAAAGAGTAAGAAAACTTTGTAAAATATCATGAAATGACTACAAAATATGCCACTAATTTGGCATTAGTCAAATAACGTACTCATGATACTTAATATTTTGTAAATTTCTAAAGTATAGTTTAAATGGAAAAAAATCTAATTGTTATTTTGCTTCCTGGACTCTTGCTTTTTGGAAAGTGTTTCACTAGAGATCAAAATGTGCTGTTGCTGGGAAAATAAATTATTTTAGTGACAAAGTCCTATGTGGCTTCAATCAAGTATCTCAATGTGTGGTGTGTATATGTACATAGAGATAGATGATATACTATTATCAATTGCTTAGACTATATTTTTAAATTGTCCAGTTTCAAGCCTAGAATTATTCAAATGTTAATGTTCTCATGGTCAGCATGAATAAATCTGTATACAATTCCTCCAGCTTCCAACAAAGGGATTCCTATAGTTAGAAAATCTCTCTCTGCTATAAATCGTAATATAAAATCTAAAAATTCACCATATTCCAGCCTCGAACACATCAGGAAAAAATTAATTATGTACATATAGAAGATGGACTTTGTTACTTTGTTCTAATATATTTTTAAAATATTATAAGAGCAGAGTTCTGGAGCAGAAATATGCAATTCAACTTTACTGATTATGCCTAAGGCATAAGGAAATGAGTTAAGCTAAGTGGAATTACGGATGGTGGTAAACAAGATGAAACAGGGTGATAAATACATGAACAAAATAATTTTTCATGGATCTTACAAACTAGTAAAAATGTGTAATTCTCATCTCAAAGAAGCTTTAGTCTAAGCTATGAATCACATTTAAATTGAGTAAAAGAAGATCAATTAACAGGATGTGAAGGGATTCTATAAATATGAGGTTAGTAAGGCTGAAAATTTTCTCCTCCAAATTATTTCTGCCATTTGTTGCATGCTCAAGAAAGGAGCATATATTTCTTCTAATAAGCTTTACACAAGTATTATAAGTATATCCTTTCAAACATAAACCAAAGCCAAATAAAAGTACATTTTTCCTTATTTTCCTATCAGAAAAGTTAACAATTCCCTATAAATAATCTTAAAATAATACAATTTCCAGCACCTACTAACGGCTCTAAGATGATGTTCATAAAGTTAATTCTGCTTAATATCAGGATGAAACCTACCTCCCAGCGCAGCGGGATAAAGATCTATCCACCATTATACAGAGAGCCCAAGGACAGTCTTCAAGTCTATATTTTACCATACCATAGTACATTTTTTGAAAGAATTACGTTTTAGCTCCATTAAGTGAAATACCCACCAATCAAAAATGCTTTTCCTCAACTTCTTTAATCTATAAAAGTTTCAGGCACACAATCTGACAAAATACATCAGAGTCAAGACATCCAATTTAAGTATTTTAGGCATATTTAATAAATAACTTCAGTAAATAGCATTGTAAAAAGTGAACTATTAAAACTAAAGGCACTTAAAACAAGAATATAACTAGTATGAAACAAGATGGGCAACTCAAATGGTGAGAAGTAAACACACAGTGGTCTGTTATGGCACTAATTCGAAGTAAGACTCGCATAAGTGATAGCTGTTACATAAGCCATGGTACAACTTCACATATTCATTAAAAAGGCAAATTTACAGCTAAAACGTCAAAGAAAAAGTACTGATAAACAAAAGTCTTACCCCCAACTTGCAGACAAATACATTAAAAGATTAGGTGATAAAAAGCACCGATATTAAACAAAATAAAAATAATAAAATAAATTCAACTTGAAAGGTCCCCATTCAGCAAATACTTTGTAAAGTATGGCCTTTATGTAAATAGTGCTAAATCAAGGACTTTTTAGCAGGAAAATGCTCAGTACTTTTATCTAAGGCTTGAATTCATAAAGGGAAGGCATAAAAGTTACCAAATATTAAGTAACTCTTAAAATGGCACACAGGTTTTAAAGCTATTGGTTTTTCCTTCCTAAATCTCTGAATTTTTCCCATGGCCTTCATAGATAGCCTATTTCAAACCTACTTTACACAGGAACTCTCTACGTACTTGTCTTTCAGATATGTCATCAGCCATGATTAACAGGCAAATAGCAAAATGATAGATTTAAAACAATCCTTAACTAGCTGGCAGGATATTTACTTTGGATTCTGCATAGCTGCAATCTGACATATTTGTAAAGCTAAAATTCAGTTTTAATACATGATTAACAGAAACTCTCATCATGCTCATTAACTATTGCCCTTTCAATTGCTACAGAAATATCACTTAATCCAATAATAGCTTGATTTCAATAGTACAGGAAGAAAAGGTCAAAAGGCACAACGTGACCTTAGCTGACAAGAATAACCATCCTGTCTCAAGTCTTTGTCAGTCCCTGGCATGAATTACATTATTTTCAAAATAATAAAAAAATTTTAAAAATTATACATATTGTACATTTTCAAAACCTGCACATGAGTAAAACCATGGCAATATTGCCCTAAAGCTACCTAACTGTGACTAGGAAAATTGCTACTTTGCATTCAGTGTTGTGAGATTTGCACAGGTAGTACTCATTTTCCCTCATACTTCGGATTGACCACAGTTGTCACGGCACTCTTATAAATAGGATTTTCACCCTAAAAAAAAAAAGTGAGAAAAATTATGAGTTACTCTACTCAAATCAGAGGCATAATTTTATAAACCAAGTCTAAAAGTTGCAGTCATTTTAAGAAGTCATTTCTATTTTATCTGTCCAGATATCACAGTTGTTTCAAAGGCATTAATAGTAGCTTATATATAAAAATGGAAAATGGAAGTTTTGCTTTACAAACCAAATGATGCCCCTGTTATCTGGTACTATTTCATTATTGAGTCCTTTCTCCAACGGTGGCTTGATTTTAAAAAGTTCTCCATGGAACAGAATGTGCTGTCATCGTGGATTTCTCCTTTCAACTAGCTTGCAGTGCCTGCCTTAAGGAAGCATCAGCTCCGCTGTCATCACTGCCTGATTCTTATCCCTTTATAGTGTACAGAAGGCGCCTGCTAATCAAAACGGGAATCCTTGGCTTTCAATGCTGGAGGGAGGTGTGCTTCTGGGCTCTCCTACATAAGTTACCAATTTAGAGCATTCTCAGGTAAGGCTGTCATTGTGTCACGAATGGTACTGGGCCCCATGAAGTCACACTGCCAAATTTGCTTAGAATGCTAGATAATTAACATTCCTTATGAAAATACTGTTATGTTTCAACATCATATTGGTGAAATGTCTTACTGCAATGCTGTAATATAGTAAACAGATCTGCAGTCAAGCCCAGCAAGCAGACCCCGAGCCATAAACGCAAGGGATCTTTCAAGATCCAAAACTATACTGACAGTGATGTTTTAAGCAGGAAAAAAACATGTAATTCCGTATCGCCATTTTCCTTAAAAATTATCATATACAGGCCGGGCATGGTGGCTCACGCCTGTAATCCCAGCACTTTGGGAGGCCGAGGCGGGTGGATCACGAGGTCAAGAGATCGAGACCATTCTGGTCAACATGGTGAAACCCCGTCTCTACCAAAAATACAAAAAATTAGCTGGGCATGGTGGCGCGTGCCTGTAATCCCAGCTACTCAGGAGGCTGAGGCAGGAGAATTGCCTGATTCCAGGAGGCAGAGGTTGCGGTGAGCCAAGATCGCGCCATTGCACTCCAGCCTGGGTAACAAGAGTGAAACTCCGTCTCAAAAAAAAAAAATTATCATATACTGCAGGTGCTACATTTAAATATTTGCTATAGCATTCTTTTTTCTCCAGTTCTTATAAATTGAAAGCAGGCTTGAAAGCCAAATGAGAAGTGTGACCAAATGACACTTTATCAGAGAAAATTACGTGAGTACAAATCAAAAATACTTGTTAACTACCAGGGAAACATTTTTTTATGCAAAAATTAAGGTTTTAAAATGTTTCGTTTTATATCTCACTACAGAACCAACTGCAGATGATTAAAAAAATACTTATAGAAAGCATCTAAAAGCAGTTTTTGATCTAAAAGTGATTTTTGTTTTTAAATTTTATTCATACTTCATTGCAGACTGTATTTGGATCGGCTTTTTGGTGCCACAATTTCTGCCCTCAAGGAAGGTGAGAGGCATGAAAATAAGGCACTCTGATATAGTACACAACAGAGTTACGAACATAATCTCGGAATAGTATGAGAAAAAAGTGATTAATTTTATCTGAGAAAATTAAGGATATTTTCATCATGAAATTGACTATAAACTACTGGTTGATACATAGAAATCTATGCAAAGTTAAGGTGTAGGGAAAAGAATGGGACATTTTAAGTAGAAATATACACAGTTCAGTTTTTAGTTAGGGAAGGACTGGTGCCTTGGCTCATGCTTGTAATCTCAGCACTCTGAGAGGCCAAGGCGGGTGGATCACTAGAGGTCAGGAGTTTGAGACCAGCCTGGCCCACATGGTCAAACCTCATCACCACTAAAAATACAAAAATTAGCCAGGCATGGTGGCAGGTGCCTGTAATCCCAGCTACTTGGGAGGCTGGGGCAGGAGAACTGCTTGAATCCAGGAGGCAGAGACTACAGTGAGCTGATATCGTGCCACTGCACTACTCCAGCCCAAGACTCCATCTCAAAAAAAAAAAGGAAAAAGAGTCGGGGGCATATGATCTGAGATGAGAAGACAACAGAAGAATGGCCCTAGAAGCCTTGCTGTGAAATCTGAACTTCATCCTGCAGGTGGGATACCACTGAGGGAAAAGTAGTATTCCACCTACAGGATGAAGGAAAAAGCCAGACACGCGTAGCTGCCTTCTGCAAGACACCAAATAAACCACTGATTTCAGCTCAGCAGCTTGTGTGATACCAATCAGAACACGACAACATGCCTCAGCCCTCAGTCCCCTCTCCTCAATACACACCTTGATCAGTTGTTTCAGAAACATAGAGAAACTCAGGATCCCTCAGAGACAAACAGCATATAATGTGTATGACAAAATTGTGCACATCAAACTCTCAGCTCTAGTCCCAACTGAAGTTAATACATTATACAGTTGTGACAGCAGACATTTCAAAATGGGGGTCAGAAAACTGGATTCTAGCAACTACCATCTTAAAAAGCCAGAGCACAAATAAGTTAGGCTCCATATTTATATCCTATCTGATTGGAGGCTAAGTGTTATTCATTCCTTCAAATATGTTGGAAAAATAAATTATTATCTAATTAAGTTTCTTTAAGATAATGTATTTGCTAAATCTAGTATTTAATACTCAAGAATTATAAGGGAAGGACAAAATAATAATAATAATAAAAATAAAAAAGAAAGAAAGCCCTACACAGATGAGTCCAAAGTGTAATTTACATGGAAGAACTTACCTTTGGAGAAAAATCTATCTGTCATATACACAAACATTTGTATTTATTATTTCAAAGTCCATCCAAACAAAAGTTTAACATGCAAGGTTAGATGTAAAATTAAGCTCACTATCTGCATTAGGCATCATTTTAAATGGAGGTAAACTAAAATAATTCAGATTAGTTTCCATCATTCAGAGTGCAACACCACCCAACCCCAACAAAACCCGAATCAAGAGAACAGGGTTACATTACAGAAGGAAGCCCTCAGTGCTCAGTAAAATGTCGTCTTTGTGCTGACTCTGGAATAGCTTCTATAATGTATTAGATATGTAATGCAGAACTCTGGGAGATCTGGATCCACATTTAAACCTGCATAGCAGCAGATGAGGACAATTTTTTTAACCCACTCCAATAGTTAGAAGCTGAGAATGTGACACGTTCTTTTTAACGCTCCTACTTATGCCAAAGTAATTAGTGCCTGCCCAATATTTCAAAAATATTGATGACATGATTGATGGGCAAACCTTGGTCCATATCAGAAATTTTTTTACAATCCATGATATAATTTCTTGATGCTTATTAATTTATTTCAATTTTACTTAGTTAAGTTCTACTTTTTCTTGAGAAAATATCTCAAAATAATCAAATTGCCTAGACTTCAATAATGCAGAGAAATTTTTACCAAACTTTTGCTTCTTGAATTACATTAAATGCTTCTTTTAGCAACATTTTAGCCATATCTACATCATAAGAGTTAAGTTTAAATAACATTTACTGATAATTTCCTTCAAAATACAATTTTTTTTTTGAGACGGAGTTTCGCTCGTTACCCAGGCTGGAGTGCAATGGCATGATCTCGGCTCACCACAACCTCCGCCTCCTGGGTTCAAGCAATTCTCCTGCCTCAGCCTCCCGAGAAGCTGGGACTATAGGCACGCACCACCATGCCCAGCTAATTTTTGTATTTTTAGTAGCGACGGGGTTTCACCACGTTGACCAGGATGGTCTCGATCTTCTTGACCTCGTGATCCACCCGCCTCAGCCTCCCAAAGTGCTGGGATTATAGGCGTGAGCCACCGCGCCCGGCCTTCAAAATTCAATTAAAGGTACAGAAAGGGTGAAAATTTCACCTCTCTGTATGAAAGAAATTTTTTCTCCCGTGAAAAATAACCACATGAAATTGTCAATATTTGACTATTTTTTACCTACAACTAAACAAAATAATATAAAAGAAAAGAAAAAGCCTGGCAATGTCATTGACTAATCAGTTTTCCTCTAAAAATGACTTTCTGTAAAGTACTGAGAACAAGAAAAATGTGTCATCACAGACTAATACAGGTATGTTCCAACCCTGCCCATATGTGAATCTGAATATAATTTTCTGCCATCAGATTTAACTTTAAAGTCTTATGGTCTACTTAGAAATAAAAATCTGACAAGTTAATGACTTCTAATATCAGTACTTCCTATATCGCTTATAACTATTAAACATTCCTGTACTTAGGCTCTTTTTCATGATCCGTTTGTAAGCACACTCCCAATGGTCAATAAGCGTAACTGCAGCACTGGGTTCCATGTATTCAAGTGACTGCCCTACTACGATGTTTGCCAACAGAGGTGGTGTTAACTGACAGAGGAACAACAAATTGTCGAAACTCTGTAAATCTCTATAAAAGACTGATCTACCTCTTCCTAACCAGGTAACAGCGACTTCTGAAGATACGTAACTGCTACCAAGTAGAATATCATAGACAAGAACATGAACTCTGGAGCCCAACTACCAGGGTTCAAATCTCAGCTCTCTGACTAGCCATGTGAATTTGGTCAAGCTACATAACCCTTATGTGTCTCAGTTTCCTCATATGTAAAAAAGTTAAACATCATTCCTTCAACTTTCACTATGAAGATTAAATATAGATTAAGTGTTTACAATCATGCGTGGGACACAATGAGTTCTATCTAAGTGTTACCAACATCGTCTTTATCTGCAAAATAAGGTAGGCAGTGAGAAAACTGGAAATCTTCCAGGCCCTATTACAGTCAGTCAACTGGGAAAGGGAAGAAGAGTTCCCGATCACCAGTCAAGAGAATTTAGTTCTAATCACAATTAACCTTGGTTATCACTGAATTTTAGGATCTTGCATGATTATATTGAAATATAATGGAAGCATTTCATGAAAATTCAGATAGGAACAGTTTCAAACTTACATTTGAAAATTAGAATCATTCTCACATACACACACAGACAGACATATATATAATATACAAAGATATATATATGATATGGTCTTCCAGCTTTTAATGAAATTTAAAGTTATATTCAAGAAATTAATCTCAAATCTTCTGAGAAGCAATAATAATGATATTGTAGTTGCATACCACACAAATATCATACCAATTTACATTTAATTTTCTATTTTGCAATTTGGAGTTCATGATCAGTTTTCACTATCCAACCCTGAAGTTTACTCTAACAATTTGTTATTTAAGAATAATACTGGTGGGGGCACAGTAGCTCACACCTGTAATTCCAGAACTTTGGGAGGCCAAGGTGGGCAGATTACTGGAGGTCAGGAGTTCTAGGCCAACCTGGCCAACATTGTGAAACCCCGTCTCTACTAAAAATATAAAAACTAACTGAGCATGATGGCAAGGCAGCAGTAATCCCAGATACTTGGGAGGCTGAGGCAGGAGAATCGCTGGAATCTGGAAAGCAGAGGTTGCAGTGAGCGGAGATCATACCACTGTACCCCAGGCTGGGTGACAGAGCAAGGCTCTGTCTCAAAAAAACAAAACAAAACCAAAAACAGAAAAAGAAAAAAGGATACTATCATTTTAGGCATAGAATTGTTGTGAGGATTAGAGCTCGCAAGCTGATTTCATATACTGGAGTGCATTTGCCAAATACAATTGCCCCATAAAATCCAGAATACTGACTCCCTGTGATAGACGAGAGAAGTGAAGTGGCTCAATGCTGTTCTACTTACTAAGTGGAAGAGTTGGGGTTTGACCTGAGGTCTGATTGCAAATCACATTCTCTTCTCACTACAACATGGCTGCTGTTTCTATACCACATTACTTATTTTAGTCTTTCTAAACACGAAGTTAACACACAAAAAGAAAAGCCGCAATAGCGATATAAATAAAGCCAGACTTAAAAAAAGAAAAGCAATAGTGATAAAGGGCACACAGTGCAGTAAAAAAGTAAAAGTTCACATGCAAAGGCAGAAAGTGAAAGAAAATACGAACGGCAATTTAGAGACCAGCTTTACGTCCGTAGTTTGGATTCTTGAAATTATTAATAGGACTCTTGTATATCGGATTTTCTTGCTAAAGTAAAAGAAATAGTTTCTAATGATTTCATCAGAAAAAAAATAGACATTTATAGTGTTCAAACACTATAAAGGGAATTTTTTTCTATTTCTACCCTTGTGAAATTTATAATTTAAAAAATTGATAATTTTTAAAAATTCCAGCAAACTGTAGTTAAATGCAAGTAACTACAATTCACTTACAACTTAAAAAAACTAAAGATTGTCAATGCTTTCTTGTATCGAAAGATGAATACACAGAGGCTGACATTTGGCTACCCCACCATCTGACTCCTTATTTCAAAGCACTAAATGCTAACGTAAACTTTCAGTCACTTAGGGCTTTTACAATTTTTTATAAGCCAAGGTTTACTGAGATATAATTTTCACAGAGGAACATATACCTTTTTAAAGTACATAGTTCCATGAGTTTTCAAATACATAAATATATCCACAATCAAGATTATCCCAAGGAAGTTTCCTTACCGCCCTTTGCGGTCAACCCTTTCCCTCATTCCAGCCCCTAGCAACAACTGATTTTTGCCCATATAGTTTTGCTTTTCCAGAATATCCCTTAAATGAAATCACATAGTATATAGCAGGGGTGTCCAATCTTTTGGCTTCCCTGGGCCACCTTGGAAGAAGAATCATTGCCTTGGGCCACACATAAAATATGCTAATGATAGCTGATGAGCTTAAAAAAAAAAAAAGTTACACACACAAAAAAAATCTTACAATTTCTAAAAAAGTTTACAAATTTGTGTTGGGGCCACATTCAAAGCTGTCCTGGGCTGCATGTGACCCACGAGCTGTGAGTTGGACAAGCTTGGCATGTAACCTTTTGAATCTGGCTTTCACTGAAGCTTGTCTTTTTTTTTGTTTTTTTTAAAGAAAGAAGCAGCTTTCCATTGAATAGCTTGCTATACAGGTAACATTATTTAGGATTCTATTTCACATTAGATGAAAAGGCAGATTTAGGATCAAAACTATTAAAGAAATAAAAATACTGGCCATAGTAACCAGAATATACATGTTTATAATCAATGTTTTGTTTCAATGGGATATATTTAGGATGCTTCCTGTTTTTCATTAAACGCAAATTCTTTGAATGAGAAACTTTTGGGGGACTAAAATATTTAAAAAAGAATTTAATAATCAGCCTGACAGTTAATAAGTAAGTCTTAGGAGTATTACATTTGATTTATAAGCAACTTTGCTTTTTGGATGTTTTGTAACTTACCGTGTCCCATTTGGCATTCATTTTCTCCTTTTCAAATTTAGCAAATTCCCTTCGGTCATGAATTATCATTAAAAGCTTCCATATCAGCAGTAATGCAAGGCCAATAAGAACAATTCCAGCAACCACACCAGCTACAATTGGAATGATATCTGGACCAGTAGGACACTCTGGAAAATAAGAAGGTAGCAAGGAGCACACAAGGGACAAACACACTCAGAGTCCAGCGACAACCACAAAGAGCTGCGCAGTATCTTATTAAAAAACATACAGGAATAAACACCCAAGACAGTGAATGCATGCTATCCCAAAGACTCTATAAAATAGCTTTTGGAACAAGTGAGTTTACGAGATTGCAGGATACATGATCAATGAACAAAAATCATGTATTTTTCTATATATAAAATGTATTTCTACATATTGAAAACAGAAATTTTTAAACAGTATCATTTATTCCAGAATGAAAAGCATGAAAAACTTACATATAAGTCTAACAAAATACATGCAAGATCTGCATGTTAAGAATTACTAAACACTGATAAAATCTTTAAGACTGAAAAAATGTAGGGATATTCCATGTGCATGAATTACAAAATCTAATACTGTCAAGATGTCAATTCTTCCCAACTGGATTTATAAACTCAACGGTATCCCACCCAAATTCCCGGCAGAACTTCTGTAGCAATTAACAAATTAGCAATTCTAAAATTTACAAGGAAGGCAGAGAACTATGGAAGTGTCTCAAAAACAGTTTTGGAAAGAATACAGTTGGAAGACACCTGCTTCAGGACAAGCTATAAAGCTACAAGACCATGTGGTATAGCTAACGGACAGACTCGGATACATGGAACAGCAATCAGAGTCAGAAACAAACCTACACATGTAAGGTCACCGGATTTTCAACAAAGGTGGAGAAAGGACAGTCTTTTCTCAACAAATGCCCCTGGAACAAGTAGACACTAATATGAAAAAAAACCTGACCCTTTTGCCATACACTAAGACTAACTCAAAATAGGTTACAGATCTAAATGTGAAACCAGAAACTATAATAAACTTCTAGAAGAAAACACGGGAGAAAAATCTCTAAAATCTTTGGTTAGGCAGAGTTCTTACAGACAATGTAAAAGCAAGATTCAAAAAAGAAAAACTTGGTAAACCATACTTCATCAAAATTGAAACCTGTGGTGTTCAAAAGACACTTATAAAAAGATAAGGAGGCACAGGCTGGGAGACAGTATTTGCAAAACACCTAGCTGATAATGCAAAACAGTACGAGACTCTAAGAGTATGGCAGCTTCTTACAAAGTTAAACGTATGCTTACCATATGCTCCAAAATGCCATTCTTAGAATTTAAGCAAGAGAAATGAAAGCTTATGTTCACACAAAAACATGTACACTAAAGTAGCAAATTCCAAAGAATCTATAAAAAGCTACTAGGAAAACTAAGATTAAAAAAAAAAGTTTCACCTCCTGAGAAGTTAAACAAATTCAACACTTGTATATTAACATCCTTTAGCAAATTATCTTTCCCAGTATTCAAGACTAAATCAAGCTCTAATTTTAAAATCATCAATCATAAAGAAGTCTTATTATGCACCTGGTGTCAGGTACCATTCTAAGTGTCTTACATAGATCACTGCATTTAATCTTCAAACTCTCCACTCAGAAAATTTAAAATTGGAGCTCTCTTTTCCTTATTTCTTGTACAGTTAATTAAATACTATTTTAGGCTTCAAGAGATGAAAAATTTCCCAACTTGAACCTAAAATATTCCAGCTGGCATCTGTTTCTGGATATTAGGCCTAAATACGTAGAATCAAGATGTAAGAAATGAAAAGAAGGTTTGAAATCATTAGATTTATACCTGGATTCTCCACAACATGAACCATAATCTCATTGTTTCCATTCACTGAGTATGTAAAATAGAACCAACAGTCATCAACATCTTTCTCCTTACAATGGGACACAGGATCAGGTTGGACTGGCTGGGGCAATTTTTCCCGACTTTCTACCTTGGTAATGTTAAAATATGAACATTCCTGTGCGCATGTGTCTTTCTTTTCTCCTTTATTGAAGGCTCTGCACTGAACACATTCTCTGTTAAAAAAAAATTATTACATTTAAATTTTATTATTTCAATAGATATTTACTTACACATATTTTCCATGCTAAACTCTTGTGACCAAATTGAATAATCAGCTATGAAGGAGGATTTGAACAAATGAAGAGGCACATTACATTTCTGGATGGAGAAATTATGTAAAAATATGCTACTTTCCATAATAAAATATTAATTATAGTTCAAATTAAAACTCTATTAAGAAATAAAAGATAGTAAAATAAATTAGCCCTATCACATAGTAAATGTATAATATAAAAATCATAGTAATTTTTTTTTAGATGGATTCTTACTCTGTCAGCCAGGCAGTACAATGATGCGATCTTGGCTCACTGTTGTAACCTCTGCTTTCTGGGTTCAAGGAATTCTTGTGCCTCAGCCTCCCAAGTAGCTGGGATTACAGGCACATGCCACCACATCTGGCTAAGTTTTGTATTTTTAGTAGCAATGGGGTTTCACCACATTGGCCAGACTGGTTTCGAACTCCTCGCCTCAAGTGATTCACCTGCCTTGGCATCCCAAAGTGCTGGGATTACAAGTGTGAGCCACCGTGCTCTGCCAAAATCGTAATAATTTTAATAATATGTTACTAGTATAATCTTCAAGAGGAAAAATCTTTAATTCAGCTTAGCTTTGTCAAAAGATAGTAATTAAGAAACTGGTAATGGCAATTTAATAAAGGTTACCGGGCCGGGCGCGGTGGCTCACGCTTGTAATCCCAGCACTTTGGGAGGCCCAGGCAGGTGGATCACGAGGTCAAGAGATGGAGACCATCTTGGTCAAAATGATGAAACCCTGTCTCTACTAAAACTACAAAAAATTAGCTGGGCATGGTGGCGCGTGCCTGTAATCCCAGCTACTCAGGAGGCTGAGGCAGGAGAATTGCCTGAATCCAGGAGGCGGAGGTTGTGGTGAGCCGAGATCGCGCCATTGCACTCCAGCCTGGGTAACGAGTGAAACTCCGTCTCAAAAAAAAAAAAATAAAGGTTACCATGTAAATTCAATTATCTAGCAAATTCAGATCAAAATAATAGTACAACTCTCACATGACACACTTCATACCATGTAATAGATACTACTGTTGAGAAAGAACTTTTAGGAATTAAAGAATAGGCTTCCACATGCCGGCATTTTATTTATACTATAATCTAATATTGGCACTGTTCTGTTTCTAGTAACAATACATGCTTAGGAGAGCCAAGAGAAGTATCAACTATTTCAAGCAATTAGGAAATACTTACTTATGCTCAGCACAGACACCAAGGCAGGTCTGACACATCTCACACGTTTGCCCTTGAAACTTCGGATCTGTACACTTACAGACACCACACTCACAGATGCCCCGACCATTGCAGATCTGTCCGTTGCTGGCTACGCAAGTACTAGTATCCAAAGAACAGTCACACGCACTGCCAGTGTAGTTGGGGTAGCACTCACACACACGACACTTGCAAACACCATTTCCTGCAATTAAGCATATGATTTCTCAAAATAATGGTAAAAATATACAATCACAGTATTGACTGAAAAGTACAATAAGCACCATGTGAGAAAGTGTACCTAGGGGCAGGGCTGACCCTCAAGCTACCCCTTTTTTACTTATGCACCAGGGACACTCTTAAGATATCACATCTTACAACCACTTCAAGCCATTTACTTACCCCCACAAATTAAGCCATTGGATCTATCACAGTTGAAATTATCACACTCGCAGAATTTGCCAGAATAAATTTCATTTGTATTATCCCTCTTCCTACAAACACACTGTCCACAGATGCACTCTCCATTGTTACTGCAGATTTCTGAACTGTTTTCTTTCCTGCAGTAAGCGTCCATGTCTTCACTGTTGACTTCATCTGTGCTGCATTCACAATGTCTACCAACACGACCCTCGTTGCACCTGAAGAAAGATTCCACAATTGCAATCACACAAAACAAAAATAATTTAAAAGAGAAATACTAGGAGAGGAAATAAACTATAAAAAGTATCTCTTTGAGCTACCAATCTATCAGATGGGAGTGTCCATGCCACACATCACAGATGTATAGTGAAGTGTATCCACATGTGCAAGCAAGGACAAATACACAGGTGTGCAGGTACATCCCAGTCACTCAGGTTCTACAGAATATATGCAAGAGTCTAGGAAAAAAATTTCTTCAAGAAAAGTAACAACTTTGGTGAAGATAAAAATATATCTAGCAATAAATTATGAACGACACATGTGGAAAGGCAAAATAAATTTTAGAGTACATTAGTTACATTTTTAAATGGTATGCTATTTTTAAATGGTATGCTATTACATTTCCTATTCTAGGTGAACTGTCTCTAAATTTAAAATAACAATCTATTAACCTAAAGAAATATAATAAACACATGCAAAAAAGTGTACAGAAGTTGAAGAAAAGTGAACAGAAGCTGAAAAAAACATACTGTGTATAGCATTTAAAATATAATATACTATTTAAAAATAAATTTATCCTACAGGTGCAAACTTTTCAGGATCCCTGTGTATTTTCAGAACATATAATGCTCACGCACACTGAATGTACTGATTCTGTTTCTAGTAAATATACAAGCAAAGAAAGGCAAAGTATTTTCAAGATAACCTTTTTGGTTAAATGACATTTTACTAAAAATGGACCTGGCATGATTCAAACAGGATATATACAACATGGAAAATTTAAAAATTCTAACATTTAAATTGTTATTCAGCACAGACAATGAAAAATTGAATAGCCTTCTAAGCCTAGTCATTTGGGGTTGACACTGGATTAAAACACTCTCCCCTCCTCCTATTCTTTTACAGAGAAGGCTGTATTCAAAGTATACTCAGTTATTTTTCAATTAAAAAAAGGAACCACAGTGTGAAAATAAAATCTGAAGTAATTTTGTTAGTTTTCTTAGTATTAGATTCTACATGCTAAAAATACCATTTTCTCTTTATTTTACAACACATTATTTTTAAAAAGTTATTCCAACAACACAGAAGTACATATAGTACAAGGTAAACATCTTCTATTGCTTTATAATTCCATTTCCCAGATGAAATCGCCATCATTGGTTTGATGTTTTTTCAAAACATTTTTCTATAAATGTATTTTACACAAGCTTATTTTGCTCTAGAAAATTCAGATTGCTCTCACATGAGAGAAATGCTATGTTAACAATTTGTTGACTATACTTCTTTTATGGCTATAAAAGCTTTTATTTTAAAGAGTAATTAAGAAAAGGCAGGAAGGAGCTTCCTATAAATATCACACATAAGATTATCAAACTGATCTTGTGGCAAGCAACCATGGTTAGAAAAAACATTTGCTCCGAATAGAGAGATACTCTCTGGATGTCCCAAAATATGACCTGCCTCTACTCTCTAAACCATTGTAGCCCTTTCTGTTACTATCTGACAATGACCAGCTTACCTGCACGCGCCACACTCAAACGTCCCGTTTCCTTCATGACACTTGGGACTTCCGGGGATGCCTTCGCTTTGGCATTCACATTCACAGATGTACTGAAGAATAACCTCTACTTCCTCCGTAAAGCCCAGAGGCCTAATTTTAAAGGCGTCTGAATCCTTTTTTGGACATTTATTTGAAGTTATGCTAATTTCAAACTGAACCTTGAAGGGGAAAAAAAGATCAACAACGAATTAAGCAATTTAAATCTACTAAAAATATTTTAAAAAGCTTCTCACTTAACATTTCTCAAAGTATAAACTAAATTTGCTTATAAATAAGCAATGTTTTCTTTTCTACAGAAAATGCTTTATACAACGTACCTCATCTCCAATGGAAATATTGGAACATTTTCTTCCATTTTCCCCTGTTCCATTCACCCCATTCTTGCAGTAAGATTTGTAACTTATTGTTACTCCTTCTGATAATTTGCTGTTTTCCAAAATGACTTCTGAGGAAAGGGACTAAAAGAATGCCTAATTATATATAGGAAAGTCAACAAAATGCTACTTGAATGCATAAAACCAATGGATAAACTGCTCAGAAAAAAAATCATTTCAATAAAATATTTACAGGCCAAATCCAACTGAGTAACTGGAAAACACAGATGCTAGAGAAACAGGTTTTAATTAATAAAGATCCAATCTTCAAAATAAAATACACAGTTCAAAAGAGTATTCCTGTTTTAATCACTGAGTTAAAATAATCAGGATCACACAGTACAGAAGGCTGTTATTAATTAGGAGGAGTTTTAAGAATGTGAAATAGGCCAGGCGCAGTGGCTCATGCCTGTAATCTCAGCACTTTGGGAGGCTGAGGTGGATGGATTACCTGAGCTCAGGAGTTCGAGACCGGCCTGGGCAACATGGTGAAACCCTATCTCTACTAAAATTAAGAAAAAAAAAAATTAGCCAGATGTGGTGGCATGCGCCTATAATCCCAGCTACTTGGGAGGCTGAGAAAGGAGAATTGCTTGAACCCAGGAGCCAGAGGTTGCAGTGAGCCAAGATTGCTGCACTCCAGCCTGGGCAACAGAGCGAGACTCTGTCTCAAAAAAAAAAAAAAAAAGAATATGGAATAAATAAATGCTGTCTTCCCCATTGGCAAAATGGTGTTTCTGTGGTCCTACCCCTCCAGCTAACTATGGACTAGGGTACACAATCAACAATGCAGTCTAGGAACAAATTTGCTTAAGGAACCATTATAGCCTAGCCAAAAACCAAAAAACAAAATCCCACAAGAAGGAGGGATTCAAGCCAGGGCTTGTTGAAAGTATAAAACTATTCAGGGCAAATGGAGCTGGGGCAGTGGCAAGCTATCTCTTGTTCATACCCCTGACAAGACAGGAATTAGGAAAATTATCCAAGACTAGGGAGGATGGAAAAGCTATGGAACAAGTGAAATCTTAAAAACCTTTGTAAAACCCCCTCTGAATCAGGCCTTTCCGAAGCATTATGGTACCCCATGACATGAAGTAAAAATGTTTAAAATTCAAGCTGCCAAAGGGTTAGAGGGACAGGGGCTGAAAGTGGTGCATGCAGCATACAGGGTTACCATAATATTACAACTGCCTTCAGATTATTTAAGTGATTATTAATTAAGGCTAACTGGGCATGATTAAAGTATACTGAATTATGTTCAAAAAGGAGAAGCCAATTCCTCTTTAATTTCAATTCAACATCCTCCCATCTGTGGGTAGAAAAAGAACAATATAAATCTTTTTGAACTGGTGAATCATACGTTTATTTACATTTTTACAGATTTAGTGGTATATGTATACATGAATGTGTATGCCTTCTGAAATAGAAAACTATATCCTTTGAATATATAAGAGAAGAATTGGGGGAAAAAAGTTTCTAGCATAGTTCATCAAAATAGATGACTCTCTAAAATATATTTTGGGGAGAAAAAAGATTGGAGAAATATTGTAAAAGTTTAAATGTAAGCTATGCTTTACAATTGCTTTCCAACAAGGAGATCTCTTGCTTAATGACAGACAAACAGATATTTAGAAATATTTCCCACATGCCTTTATCACATTTTTGCTTTGTTTAGGCTCTGAATCTGCTTTTGCAAGACAACATGTATAAAGCTTTTCCTCCAGATACAGAATTTAAGTTTCTTTGTAGTCCTTTGAGTTTACCAAAGTGTGCACGAAGTTTTACTTTCTTTGAACAAAGTATTCCCAACAAGGTATTGTCCAAAACTGATCTTATTTAAGATGTACTCACATTGTATGCATCAATGATCAACTGAATTACATTGCTAGAATTTGAAGATAATGTTCCTACTGCTGACTTAGGGATCAAGTTTTTCAGTTCCTGCAATTAAAAGATAAAACATGTAAAATACAACTATTATTCATTCAACCAATTAGCATCTACTGAACAACTTTTATCTTTAAAGGTCAGTTCTCATATGTTTCCTAAATAACTTTAGGGGTGAAACCTAGAAACAAGTTTTATGATATGTGATTAAAAATTCATATAAACCATTTTTGTAAAATCCAGTTTGTCTATCTGGTGGCATCTTCCCACATTTCAATTCAAACATGATTTGTCTTTAACAACTCAACAAAAAATACTTAGAATTTTGTTTTTTTTTTTTTTTGAGACGGAGTTTTGCTGTTGTTACCCAGACTGGAGTGCAATGGCTCAATCTCGGCTCACCACAACTTCTGCCTTCTGGGTTCAAGCAATTCTCCTGCCTCAGCCTCCCAAGTAGCTGGGACTACAGGCGCGCACCAGCATGCCCAGCCAATTTTTGTACTTTTAGTAGAGACGGGGTTTCACCTTGTTGACCAGAATGGTCTCGATCTCTTGACCTCATGATCCACCAGCCTCGGCCTCCCAAAGTGCTGGGATTACAGGCGTGAGCCACCACGCCCGGCCAGAATTTTGTTATTTTTATTTCACACATTTACCTTGTAAACAGGCTGAAACTCTTCAGTAACTGCGAAGATCGTCTGAATATTATTTTCACTGAGTTTCTGGACAAGGTGAGCAATAGAAGGATAATCCTAAGAAATCAAGTAATACAATTTAGTACGTAAATATACCCATATAGCCTATTCCAATTTTCAATCTAGTCATACATGCAAGATTACACGTAACTCAATTACAAGACTGCTTTATATAACTAGATTGCATAAGTAATCTATATATAGCTAGACTACATCTAGCTGCATATATATAACTAGATTATATATATATATATATATAAATGATTTTAAGACTGCTTTTAAATAACAGTACCAAATGTAAATAATTGCTGAAGTGAGTAGTGTGTATACGTGAATTGCTAATTCTCTTCTCTGTGCTTTCATGTATGAACAAAAATTTCCATATTCAAAAAATCTTAAATAGTAAAATTATCTATGTATATTAAATACAAGGACAATGAGATTAAAGAATAATTAAATATTCTGTTATCCACAACTTAAGAAAAGACCAAGATTCACCATTTGGATTTCTTTTAGAACTTGAATGATTTGCCAATATTTATTTTCAATAAAGGCCGAGTGACTGCTTTTAAAAATCATCTAAGAGTATGAGACTAGATAAACTATTTATTTAGAAATAGCACTGACTGTGCTTTTTACTTAGAAATAGTACTGCTGTGGAGGGGAGTTGAGGCAAGGAGTGAAAGTGGTATCTAGGCATCCCTTTCCCACCCCAGTGAGGCCCCTGTCTGAGCAAAAGGAAGCAAATACAAAGCTGCATCTTCACAAACAGCAATGTTAGCTTTAACGAGCTTTCTTTTTTTTTTTTTAACTGCACATTAAGTTCTGAGGTACATGTGCAGATCTTGCAGGACTGTTGCATAGATACACACATGCCATGGTGGTTTGCTGCATCCATCACCCCGTCACCTACATCAGGCATTTCTCCCAATGTTATCCCTCCCCAACCTCCCATCCCCAACTGTCCCTCCCCTAACTCCCCACCCCCCAACAGACTCCAGTGTGTGATGTTCCCCTCCCTGTGTCCTAGTGTTTCTCATTGGTTAACACCCGCCTATGAGTGAGAACATGCAGTGTTTGGTTTTCTGTTCCTGTGTCAGCTTGCTGAGAATGATGGTTTCCAGATTCATCCATGTCCCTACAAAGAACATAAACTTTTTTATGGCTGCAGAGTATTCCATGGTATATATGTGCCACATTTTCTTTGTCTAGTCTATCACTGATGGGCATTTGGGTTGGTTCCAGGTCTTTGCTACTGTAAACAGTGCCACAGTGAACACATGTGTGCATGTGTCTTTATTATAATAGAACTCTTTATAATCCTTTGGGTATTTTACCCAGTAATGGGATTGCTGGGTCAAATGGAATTTCTATTTCTAGATCCTTGAGGAATCGCCACACTATCTTCCACAATGGTTGAACTAATTTACACTCCCACCAAGTGTAAAAGTGTTCCTATTTCTCCGTATCTTCTGCAGCATCTATTGTCTCCAGATTTTTTAATCAGGACCCCTACTTACCAAAATAGCAAAAACCTCAAATCCTGAGAAACCCCAAGTCAGTCACCCATAAACTCTGAGTATTAAACATTAAAATCCAACATAAACACATCTGCTGTGTAAGGAACTAAGCACTTACATAATAATGGCTCATTGTGTACATATTGTTTTCCAGATGACATTGCCCATCATTTGGTAAAACAATGCCACCAAGTTTCCCATCTCCAGCAAAGTGAAACCCGGCATCTGTGGAAAACACCAGCAGCCGGGTAACATTCCTCCAGCCAATCAGTGACTTGAAAAGAAAAGGATTTTAATTTTAAAACACTATTCACAGTAATTCAACAAAAATCCTTTAATTTTCATAAAGGCCCCCATTGTATTTTTAACCTAATTCTGTATTTTCTTGGTATCTTCTCTTTACACAATACTAATTATCTTGCTGAGAAATGCACAAAGCCCACTGAATGAAGCTCTTCCATCCCATGTACAACTATATCTTGCCTGACCATCCATATCTCTCAGTTCTTTTTAAAAGCTGTTTTGTTGTTGTTGTTGTTGTGCTTAACATCAAATCTCGAGGAGCTAGCATGCCAGCACACTGCTTGGCATGCAGTAAGCACCTGAGCATTTGCTGAATAAATGAACGTGTCCCAGCCTATCCTTACCTTACCCCACTGCTGCTGTCTTGTCCCCATCCACCTATCTCTGCTATGCCTTCTTTAACAGCCTACCATATGAGGCTTCCCTTTTTAATAACAGAAATTATCTTGTTTAATGATAATTTCACCCATTCTAACTCCTCAAATCAGTACTGTTTAACTGCTCATTTACTTTATTCTTGACCTTTTCCAATAAAGAATTTAAAGTAACAGTAAAATCCTCTTCTCACTATGGCAATTTTATAATTATAAATTATACAATTATAGTAATTTAGTTTCTTTAGTTAATTTACTTTAATATATCTGTTTATACCTTCATAAGACTGTAAAGTCCTTTAAGGTGGGAATCGCATTTATTAACACTGGCAATTTTCCAAAAGTAGAATGTCTGTCTCTTTTGCATCTAGAGACATGGACCAGCATGACCAACACAGAAAAACAGCCACAACCAAGGGTGCTATGGCTTGTTTGATCCCACAGATTAAGGCCTAGCTGGAGGCAGCCCAGAGAAACCTCTGGTAACAAGCTGCTAACAGGTTCACAAATCAATGGCTAGTAAGGAAAGAGCTGTAAGGCCAGGCACTACCTGGAATGCCACTTGCTTCTGCTTTAACACAGGGACTAACCTTAAATTGCAACCACTCCAGTTAAAAGTCAAAAGTAACAACAATATAGGAATCAGTATTATCTGAACGCTCATTGGTACTTTATGGAAATTGCTGCATTTTAACTTCACAAGAGCCCTATGAAGTAAACACTATTATCATCCCTTCTTAAAGAGAAGAAAACAACTCTAGAGAGGCTAAGTAAATTGCCAGCATAAATGGCAATAGAAATATTATTATCCACATTCCTTCACTTATTATTTTGAGTATCAATTAGCACCTTGGCAAAAACTGACTGAAAAGTAACCATTTAAGAGGCCTCTAAAATCAAAGAGGTCATCTAGAGAATGGGGGCACTGGATGGAACAAAAATGAGACAACAGTAGGTATTCAGGACAAACTTGACCTGTTTTCTAGTTTCAGCCTCAGCCACATCATTAAAGTGTCATCTCAAAGTATGCAGCTGCTACATGGATCATAAAATGCCAATTACTGGTCCAATAGGGATGGGCTTGCTACTGAAGATCTTAACAATTAAAATTACAAGTACTATATCACTTCTCAAAATACATCTATGCATATAGCTTACAAAATAGGGCTTAAAAAATTCTTTCTCTTTGAATTACTAAGACATAAGAGAAAGATGTATCTTTCAAAGACAGTGAGAAGAAAACTGACCAAAGAAAAATGATACAAGACACTGTCCCTTTGAGCATTTCCAAGGTTCCTGGTGATGCCTCAGATAACAACATCAATTCCATCTCTGGTACAAAGCCAGAAAGTTAGGACACCTGGGCTTTTCTAAAATCCAGACCGCCAGCTACAGTACAGTGAGGTTGTCCCACTGTTTCAAAAGGTTAGCATTCTGGCTTTTAAAAACCTACATGAGGCCAGGCATGGTGGCTCACGCCTGTAATCCCAGCACTTTGGGAGGCTGAGGTGGGCAGATCACGAGGTCAAGAGATCAAGACCATGCTGGCCAACATTGTGAAACCCCTTCTCTACTAAAAATACAAAAATTAGCTGGGCACGGTGGAGCACACCTGTATTCCCAGCTACTTGGGAGGCTGAGGCAGGAGAATTGCTTGAACCCGCAAGGTAGAGATTGCAGTAAGCCAAGATTGCACCACTGCACTTCAACCTGGTGACAGAGCGAGACTCCGTCTCCCAAGAAAAAAAAAAGCCTACATGAATAAACTGCCTGGTTTGCATAAGGATTAAATATGCTTTTACAAAGCACTAGAGGTAATTTATGGGATTACTTAAATTACTACCCTAAGATAATCAAATGTATAAAAATTAAGGTCAATTTTTCTATTAACATAGTAAAATCACACTTAAAATTCACATACATCATAAAACAATATCCCCTCATAGGCAATGAATGCACTTACTCCACAAACTGCAACTTGCATGATGGCATCAAAACCACCTTCTGGAGAATCCAAATTACCAGATATGCGCTGTTTTCCTACAAGTTCATTAAATACTTCTCCTTTATTAGTAAGACTGAGCACATTTTTGTAGCTAAATGGGCTGGTGCAGTTCTGTTCACTTGTGCAAGGATTCCTGAGCTTAGCTGGTGTTGTGCTAATGTAAGGCATCACAGTCTTTTCCACAAATGAGCCAAATCCTGTAAAGAAAAAAATGGTACATGGATGGATGGATGGATGGATGATTAATGGAAAGAGATTTGCATTTTTAAAAAAATTAATCTACATGTAAGTGACTATGGACTGAATGTCTGTGTTACCCCAAAATTCCTACATTGAAAACCTAATTCCCAACATGATGGCATCAGAAAGTGGGTCCCCTGAGAGGTGATTAGATCATGAGGGCAGAACCCTCATGAATGGGATTAGTGACTGATACAGTTTGGGTACTTGTCCCCGCCCAAGTCTCATGTTGAAATGTGATCCCCAATGTTGAAGGTGTGGCCTGGGGAGCGGTATCTGGGTCATAGGGGCAGATCCCTCATGGCTTGGTGCTGTTCTGACCATAGTGAGTGAGATCTCACGAGATCTGGTGTTTAAAATTGTATGGCACCTCCCCCTACCTCTTGCTCCTGCTCCCACCATGTGAGAAACCTGCTCCCCCACTTTGCCCTCTGCCCTGATTGGAAGTTTTCTGAGCTTGCTGATACTAGTGCCATGTTTCCTGTAGAGCCTGCAGGACAGTAAGCCAATTAAATCTCTTTTCTTTATCAACTACCCAGTCTCAGATATTTCTTTATAGTAATGTTAAGAATAGATTACCAAAGTGACCTTATCAAAGAAGCCCCAGAGAGCTGCTGTCCCCCTGCTGCTATGTGAGTACATGGCAAGAAGGTATCATCTATGGACCCAGAAGAGGACCCTCACCAGATGCTGAATCCGCCTTGATCTTGACTTCTCACCTCCAGAGCTGTGAGAAATAAATTTCTGTTCTTCATAAGCCACTCAGTTTACGGTATTTTTTACAGCTGTGCAAATGGACTAAGACCTAAGTCAACCTTTATATTTTGCCTCCCTACTTTAAAAATAACTCACATTCATTTTCTTGGCACAGCAGCCATCAATAATGGCATGTTGAACAAATGAATAAATGAATATTCTAGAATCCTGGCCATTTTTAAAAAGCCTAATTTGGTAGGAGCTTCCTATTACCATGGTCCTTGAATTATGCTTACTGAATAAAAGAATATTTTAAGCAAGTGCTATTTTTGTTTCCACTAAAATAGAGCTAATTTTTGAAAGGCAGCTATACGCCTCATGACTGTCAAATCTTTCTACTATTCTGTAGGTAAACCTCTGCAGGAATAGGAGTGGAGAGAAGGAGGCAAAAACAAGGTTAAGCTGAGGATGCATGAAATGGGAAAAATAAACTTTGGAAAGCAGATCGTCATCACATGAAAAATCCAGGTCTAAGGTGACAGCAGGCTCTACAGGCAGGTGCAGTCATACTAATTAGTAATTAGATAAAATCTGGGTACTCAACACATGTTTATAAAATAAGCCGTAAGGCCCAGGCGCGGTGGCTCACGCCTGTAATCCTAGTACTCTGAGAGGCTGAGGCAGGTGGATAACCTGAGATCAGGAGTTCGAGACCAGCCAGACCGACATGGTGAAACCCCATCTCTACTAAAAATACAAAAAATTTGCTGGGCATGGTGGCAGATGCCTGTAATCCCAGATACTCAGGAGGCTGCAGCAGGATAATCACTTCAGGAGGTGAAGGTTGCAGTGAGTTGAGATTGTGCCATTGCACTCCAGCCTGGCCAACAAGAGTGAAATTCCGTCTCAAAATAAAATAAGCCATAAGATAAATGAACAAGTTCCTGTGAAAACAAGCATGCAAGTCATTATCTATGAGGTACAATCTGTCAAACAGTAGCACCCAGTGACAGAGGAACAAGGTGGCAAGAAGGATTACTAAACATGTGACTATAATATCAGTTTCCACTCAGAAAAGGCTAAAAACTGGCATGTTTATCTCACCAGTATATTGTGAGGGACAAATGAAGAAAATATAAAACCACCTTTGAGAACTGCCACGACTTCATAAATGAAAATGATCAATGTTCCCAACATTCCTACCAATTCTGAAGTCAGAAGTAATCCTCCTCATTTCGTTCATCAGATCTGTTCCAAGACTTTTTACATTCTCTAAATCATCTTTCATTGAGTAAGACAGGTCCATAAGGTAGTAGAGGTCAATAGGATAGTCTTCAGCTCTCTTGAATTTTAACGTAAATGTCTGTGGCTCCCCTAAATAGACAAGAGATTAGAAAATGAAACTTGCCTGCTGGCAATCAAATGCAAATAAGAAAAACCAAATAAATGTGATTTACATGGTAAACACAATAAAACGCGTCCTAATTTTTATAAAAACCTGGGAATTCTGTAAGTATGTTAAGAACTCAATTTCATTAAACAAATACTTAAAACACCAGGACTTCAGGATGCAAAAATAAAAGACATCCCTGATCCACAGTAGACAAGACAGACAAAAAGTTGGTTTATAAGAAAAGAAAACAAATAGAACACCATAAATTAGTCTGGAGAGGGCAAAGCAGAACACACATAGGATACAACTGACTTCCTAGACACCGAGGTTGTGAACGCTGTTCTGTGTGCAATGGGATGATGCTCTCTGCAAGTGAATAACATGATCCGATTTTCAAGTTTAGAAAACTTGGCAGAAAGTTTAAAAATAAATTATTGAGGCAAAGAGACTAATCTACAAAAGAAATCCAGAGAGAGATGATGAAGGAGACAAGAGAGATACAAGAGATGTTAACGTAATCTACTTAGAAAATACAGGAGAAAGAAGGTTTGGATGAAAATGTAATTAAAAGTTTAACTTGTAATTTTCTCTATATAGATTTCTAACAGGCAGTTGGAGAAATGGGTTTGGAGCTCAAAAAAAGTCTGTGTTGCTACAGCATACAATTGGTTTTAAAGCCATGAGAGGAAAACTGACATTCAGGTGGACTACAAAAACTGAGAAAGAAAAAAGACACAAGAAGGGGCCTGGAAAGCCATGGTAAGAGACAAGGAGTGTATCACTGACCAAGGGGAGCGCACTTCAAAAAGTAAAAAGTTGACACTTGGTACAGAAGCGTTTTTTAAAAAAAAGCCCTGACAAGGGTCTCCTGGGTTTGCGGGCTGAAGGTGATGGTGGAGCAGGATGAGGAGGCGAGGCCTGACCTGGCTGAGGAGGGACCTTGAGGGAAGTCAGGGAACAGGGCCACTCACCATTCTTCTGACAAGAAAGACTGGAAATCAGAAAAGAGATGAAGAGGCCTTTTTTTTTTAATTCATTTTTAGATGTGAGACTGACAGACATAATTACAAAAACCTTAACAGCTTAATAATACTAAATAAATACAAAGAAAAAGAATAGGTTAAAATGTTCATTTTATAATATATTATGTAATTAGACCAGAGGATAAACACTTTCATTTTTAAAACTCACTAAATCTAAATAATAATTTCTGAATCTTTAACAAAATTTACTTTGAACATTAGGCAACATTTAATATTATTCCAAGTATATGTGTCTTACAATTGTTGTATCTGCATAAAGTTTTCTAAAATTTAACCAAGTCCATATTTTTGAGTGCCAGTCCACATGTAAAAACGAGCCTTCAACAGAAACTGGTCAGAGCTTGCATGAGGCTGGTGTCAAATGCCTCAAGCAGACACAGAGGTTATTCATAGCGCTGGGCTTCCATACCTGATCTTAATCGCAAAACCAACTGCTGTGGTTGGATCTGAGTAATATCCTCTGGCTTGAGCTTCTCTGCTGTTCCTTTGCTACGGTTGGTTACATTTTTATTTTTCTTTATATCTTTGGAGCCTCTGGGATTTTCTATGTCATCCGGAGGGCAACCTTTCTTTTTTAAGGCTTCTAAGTCATCACATCGTGCAGAAGTAGGCATTCCTTCTTGTAAAAATGTCTAAATGACATATAAAACAAAGGTATAAATAAGAAGTATAATGGCCAAACCTTTTTACATGATTGCAAATAAGCAATTAAGTTGCAAAACATTAAATCACATCTAATGTACCTCAATTCTGGCTTTGAAACAAAATGCTCACTTATCCAAACTATAAGAAGTATTCTTGTTTAAAAACAATCATTTCCAAGAAAGTAATGCCTTTCCCAGAACTGACCCAAGTGTACATATTAAATGCTCTATCTTGTAATTCAGAGTATCTAATCAAAAGCAATTTCTTCAGTGAAATCACTAATTGAGCATGGTTAATTGCTACTAATAATATATACATATACCCCAAGTATTAGACCATTTCTCCAATATTTCCTTTAGAAAAATCCTTACAAAGCCTCTTGTATTATATGGCACTCTCCCTCCCCATCACAATATGCTGAACAACCCAATGTTTAGGGAAAACAGATTAGCTTTTAAAAAACTCAATTAATTATGGCGTTTTTAAAAAGAAGAAAATGAAATTTAGCACAGATTAAGTATTCCCACAGGTTTGAAAAACTTCAAGTATTAGCTATTATTGTAAATTTTTTTAAAAAAATTTCAAAAGCAAAATAGTAAGTAATTATATGACAAGGATAAAGGTCCTAATGGCAGACAAATTGCAAAAAAGAAAAATAAGATTTGTAATGGCATATGAATGGCTATTTGTAGTAGGAAAATTTCTAGTAATGACAAATATTTTAAATGTGCTATCCTCAAACCACCTAGGCAGAAATAAAAATTTAATCAGATAATTGAAAAGTACTTTAGTGAATACAAAAACAGTGCTGTTAAAGATCTATATGAAGACTTTGAATAATGGTGTTTCATGAAATGTGAAAATAGGGGGAAAACAGTGACATTACACATGGTATTTATATATTAAATATCAACTTAATGGTCCTGTAGAAAATAACAGTAAGTGAAGATATTTCAATTAAAAAATACACAACAGTTTTTATACAGGAGTTTTTAAGAGAAACATCACACTAATGAGAGTATTTATGTAATCAACAACTGGAAGGGAATACCAAGAATCAGATAATTCAAAGTTGCACACTTTAATTTATTAAACCTAAACTACTACCTACCAAAACACAAGATCCTGGTGAATTACACATTTCTAAATACCAACCAATCCAGAAAACTTTATGTTCATGACACCCAAATAAAATTTCACTGAATATATTCAGAAAGCCTTAATTTTAAGAATTATGCTCCAAATCTTGAAGGCTAAGATAACCCTCAACAACAGATAAAACTACAGTCCCCATACAATGGATGCTGTTAACAATAGCAGCTACCGCTTATTAAGTGAAACTGCTTTAAGTTCATCAATTCTAATTATTGTCCCAATAAATAAAGATATTATCATCCTCATTTTTCAGATATGAAAACCAAGAGCTTCAGTTACATAAGCCTTGCCTGAGACCAACTCACAACACTCCTTATTTCCTCCACTGTTGCCAATATAATCCCAGCACACCACTTTTAGAAAGTGCCATTAGAAAAATTTTGAAAAAACAAAACCTCTCATTTTTTCTTTCATATGGTCAAACCATATGACTTATCTGACACTTGACCACTTAGGTGTACAAAAACAGGCACTTGAAATTTGGGCCCAAATGCCTACATGGAAACACAATGAATAACCCCTTGACCTTCTGATATTAGTTATTCATCCTGTGATAAATTATACAACCTCAAAATGACTTTTCCTTGCCTCCTGTTCTAACTTACTCATTCATTAATTCATTCACTCATTGAATATTAGTGGGTTTTGTGGAAGGCACCATATTAGGAAAAATATAGAGATGACAAAAGTGAATAAAATCCAAACACTCATTAACCTCAAAGAACTTATATTGGGATGCGAATCAATTCTAGTCGTTTAACTCAAACATAATTAGGAAGGTTAATTTATACCTCCCCATAAAAAAGGGGAAATCTCTATTGGGGAAAATAGGGGAGGGACAGCGGGGGGGGGGGGGAGCAGGGGAGGGATGGCATGGGGAGAAATGCCAAATATGGGTGAGGGGGCAGAAGGCAGCAAAACACACTGCCACGTGTGTACCTATGCAACTATCTTGCATGTTCTGCACATGTACCCCCAAACCTAAAATGCAATAAAAATTTAAGAAAAAAAAAAAAAAAAAAGGGGAAATCTAAAACAGTCAAACTAAATGACTAGGATTTCTTTGAAAGTTTTCCAGTAAAAATACAGCATGTGCCACAAAGATAAGCTACGTATATATGTATTTATAGCTGTTTAGCAGCCACACACACAAAAAAAGAGGAAATTAATTTTAACACTTATAACGTTATAACATTACATTTTTAAATATACAAAAATTATCATTTCACCATTTTTTTAATACTAAGTCTTTGAAATCTTGTGTATCTCCAAAACTTAGAGCAATTCTAATTTACTAAAGTCCTAGATAGCCACCTGTGCCTAGCAGCTACTGTGCTGAAGCACATAGCTCCAAACCATCACGTTATTCAATAAGTATTGATTTACATAAAAATTAATCTGTACTTCCCAAGGATACATCACTGAGCCACATTAAATGACCAGGGAACAAATGGAAAGGTCTTGAGGAACACCTTACTTACTGAATTTGTGCACCACCCACAATTTGGTCCTGCTTGTATACATTCTCCACATGATTTGGCATTTGCTTTTAAACATCTATTTTCATCTGTCAGAAAGAAGAACAGAATATTTTACTTGAAATGTCAGAGAGAAAAATAGTGAAAAATCAGGATCACAATGACGATGCAATATACGTAAATGTCAAATATGAATACTATGACCTAGATAGCATCTAAACTAGACCTTCCCCAAAGACGGCAGGATTTTTAAATTTAATTTTTAATTTTTGTGGGTAAATAGGTATACACATGTATAGGGTACATGAGATATAAAACAGGCATACAATGCATAACAGTCATTTGATAGTAGATGGTGTATTCATCCCCTCAGGCCTTTATCCTTTGTGTTACAAAGAATCCACTTAATATTCTTTTATTTCTTTTTAAATATAAAACTAAATTACTATTGACTATAGTCACCCTGTTGTGCTACCAAATACTAGGTCATATTCATTCTTTCTATTTTTTTTGCACCCATTAACACTCCCAACTTCCTCCTCACCCTCTCACTACCTTTCCCAGCCTCTGGTAACATCCTTTTACTATCTCCATGAGTTCAATGGTTTTAATTTTTAGCTCCCACAAATAAGTGAGAACAATGCAAAATTTGACACCATGATTTTGGATCACCTTGGCACTGGAAGCCACAGAGAGACACAGTTATCTTCCCTGTCTTCTGTATCAAACACTAAATCATTTTTTTCAAAGGCATAATTCAGAATTTATCATTCTCGATTGTCATAAATGTCATGAGTTTTTTAAAAACTGGGTAAAGTTCTTGTCATTTAACTCATCTTACCATACCCACAAGAATCTTAAGGGCTTTCCCTTCATTTTCAGTATGCTAAATAATTGGAAAGTCCATATCCATCTAATCCATAATCCCATTATTTCTCAGGCTCTATGTTCAAAGTATGTTTTATGTTTCTTTGCATCATCCTAAGGAAGAGTATGCCTTCCACATGTTAAGCACTACTACAGACTGTCTCCAACCTATCTTTTCTGATTACAAACCCAGCATATGCTTCTTACAGAAAATCGGGAAAACACATAAGAGCATAAAGAACAAACTAAAACTTACTAAGAACTAAAGAATAAACTAAATCTGTTAACTAAAAGAAAACTGTTGCTAACATTTTTGCTAACATTTATTTTCAGTCTTTTTCCTATGCAGATAAATAGCAAGGAAGCAAGTATATATGTATTAGCAGATGTATTATTTACTTGAAACTGAAGACACACTTTATATATACAGCTACATAGTTTTATATACTGTTGTTTTTTTGTTTTTGTTTTTTGAGACAGAGTTTCGCTGTTGTTACCCAGACTGGAGTGCAATGGCACGATCTCGGCTCACCGCAACCTTCACCTTCAGGGTTCAAGCAATTCTCCTGCCTCAGCCTCCCAAATAGCTGGGACTACAGGCACACACCACCATGCCCAACTAATTTTTGTATTTTTAGGAGAGACAGGGTTTCACCTTGTTGACCAGGATGGTCTCAATCTCTTGACCTCATGATCCACCCGCCTCGGCCTCCCAAAGTGCTGGGATTATAGGCATGAGCCACCGCGCCCGGCCATATACTGTTTTTTATACCTTATCCTAAGTGTTTTATTCTTGCCATTACAAATTATATGTTTAAATCTAGCTTTTAATGATTATGTAATATTTTAATATATGAGTGTACCCTATTTAATGCTGGACAAATTTAGATTGTCTCCAAATGTATGTGTCCTCAGTTCACACATGCTTGCTCATATACACACATAAATGCCCCAAGTACACATATACACATACTGTACTACATGCACATACACACACTGATGACCATTCTTACATATAAACCTTAGTACACATCTGATTATTTCCTTATAACAAATTCCAAAAGAATAACTACTAAGTTGAAGAGTATATTAACATTTCTAGAATTCTCAATACACACTAATTTCTATCCAAAAGTAACATACAATTGACCCTCTGTATCTGTGTTTCCATATCAGTGGTTTCAAGCAACCACAGATCAAAAATGTTTGGGGGAAAAAAAGGGTTAGTACTGAACATGTACATACTTTTCTTCTTGTCATTATTCCCTAAATAATATAGTATAAAAACTATTTGCACAGCATTTACATTGTATTAGGTATTATAAGTAATCTAGAGAAGATTTAAAGTACACAGGACGGTATGTGTGCATTATATCAAATATCATGCCATTTTATTTATTTATTTATTTATTTTGAGACGGAGTTTCGTTCTTGTTACCCAGGCTGGAGTACAATGGCAAGATCTCGGCTCACCGCAACCTCCACCTTCTGGGTTCAAGCAATTATCCTGCCTCAGCCTCCCGAGTAGCTGGGACTACAGGCGCACACCACCATGCCCAGCTAATTTTTGTATTTTTATTAGAGACAGGGTTTCATCTTATTGACCAGGATGGTCTCGATCTCTTGACCTCGTGATCCACTGGCCTCGGCCTCCCAAAGTGCTGGGATTATAGGCGTGAGCCACCGCGCCCGGCCTAAATATCATGCCATTTTATATTAGGGACTTGGGCATTTGTGGATTCTGGTATCTGAAGAAGGTTCTGGAACCAATTTCCCATGGATACCATAGGGCAACACTATTAATATAAGCTCCCACAAAATGGCAGTGTAGAGATACCATTTTACTACACTCCCAACAAAATAAAATGCTTTAATATTTAAAAAAAATTGTTGCTGATTTAACAAGTAAGTGTAAATTAGAATATCAATTCAGTGGTAGAGCCTATCAATTTCAGGTCTCACAACTAACCATTTCTTTTATAATTTTCTGTTATGTCTTTTGCAAATTTTTGTTATGTTTCTCAGTTTATATTGGATTTCCACATACATTAATGAAGTTGAACCCCTGTTTAGTTTCTCATCTTATTTATGATGTTCTGCCATATAATTTTTTTGTTCTTGTTGATTTTATGTAATTTAAATTTATCAATACTTTCTTTTATGATCTCTTGCTTCATTTTTACTACTTGTAGTAAGTCGTTCCAATCTTGGTATCAAACTGCACTCTATGCAGTGTACTTTTACACGATTTGGAGGACAGAACTGAGTACCCATTACTCCAGATATGGAAGCACATCTTTACAGAACAGTTAAATGTGTTTTCGGCTTTATTTTCACTGCACTCCTATTAAAGAGTGAGAATGTCTTCTAGAAAGTCAACTGTTCTGTTTTTACTTTTTAGATAATAATGGGCAGCTCATAATCTTCCATTCTACACATTTGCTTTATTTGCTTCTAAAGGTACTACATGCCTTTGCCTTCTTTCTGTTTACTCACTCACTCTCATGTTCTCAAAAGATCTTCATGCAGTGTGTTCAATCCCTACCATTTTAGTATTTCTCTAGTCAACCTGCCTCCCGTCATGCTGGGTGGCATGGGGTAAGGGGAACCTGACCATGAAGGATCCTGCCCTTTCTCTGAGTGAGATGGGGCCACTGCAGGGCCTCCAGAAGGAGCAATATGATATGACTTAGGTTCTCACATAAACCTAACTGGTCAAAGAGTGACATAAGATAAAGAAATAAAAAGACAACTAAGAAAACTTTTTGTTTTTACCTGTTTGGCCGAACACACAGCAAACTGAACTGATCAGTCCAATCCAGAAAATGAGTTGTAAATTCATCTGAAATATAAAATATGCCTTATATTAATAATAAAGAAAATGAGAAAATACATTGAATAGAAAGTATTCCCCCATACCTTCTGTTGTTGCTCTTACAAATATGATGTCTCTCAAACCATTTCACTCTAGTCCCTTTCCAAAAATCCTTGCCCATCTCCCCCTACAGCTGGTTCCCTCACCTCGCACCTACGCTGCAAAAATAACTTCCACAACAGAGCCCCAGAACCTGTTTGTGCCTTTCTCTAAAGCAAACCAAATATATTTTAACATTGACAGTGCTAAAAAAAAAAAACACATGACTGTTAGGTATTCCTCAACATCATAAAAGCTACTAAAATTTCAGCCCATTGAATCTCTATCTCCATGATCTCCTGTGGCTCCCAGGGGCCCAAATCAGCATATCCAGATTTGGATCTCAATGCTGAACATGTTTTCAAAAACCTGATCAAGTCATCCCCCTGCTAACAATGCTTCATCAGTTTCTATTTCTCCTCAGGCTAAGACCAACATCCTGCATAAGGCCCCAAATAGATTTTTGAACTTGATCTCCTATTACCTCTCTTTTTTAAGAAAATCAACTTCTGCCAGGAACAGTGGCTCACATCAGTACTCCCAGAACCGTGGGATGCTGAGGGAGGCGAATCACTTGAGGTCAAGAGTTTGAGACCAGCCTGGCCAACATGGTGAAACCCGAGCTCTATTAAAAATACAAAAATTAGCAGGACATGGTGGTGTGTGTCTGTAGTTCCAGCTAGTCAGGACACTGAGGCAGGAAAATCACAAGAATCTAGGAGGCAGAGGTTGCAGTGAGCCGAGATCGTGCCACTGCACTCCAGCCTGGGTAACAGAGCTAGATTACAGCTCAAAAAAAGAAAGAAAAAAAAAGAAAAGAAAATCCACTTCTGTGTATGGAATTAGTAAAATATTCATTTTAATTTCCTAGAGTGTCCAGAATCCCACCCTCCCACCAAAAAAAAAAAAAGGAGGGCATAAGACAAAACTGGAAAAGTCTTGTCTTCTAGAACCTCTAACAAAAAAATTAGTTGATATTCTACATATTAAATATAACTATCCCAATCTCCTACTATTACATATATATGTAAGTATTTTCCCGAATCAAAGCTTTCGCACTGTTATGAATCTATATCTTTGATTTGGTCAAAGATAGCTATGGCCACTGGTTGCTGACCTGATCCCTTAACCACTTACTGCTCTTGGACTAGCAGCCAGTCTAATAATTACATATAAATATCTGTTCCTTCACAAGTCAAAACAAAGTTTTTTAACCCAACAAACCAGTAGCAGATGGCTGCAAGAAACCAACTGGTAGTTCTGTGAACTAGTACAATTTTTTGGGAAATAATCTGACAATTTACAACAAAAAACATTAAAAAAATTCTTATCCTCTATCCATCCAGCTACTGGGAATTCACCCTAAAAAAATAAGTAAATATATAAACGGTGTTTTAGACACACACACACACACACACACACACACACACACTCGTTAAAATACTCTAGTATATTCACAAGAGCAAAAAATGTAAATATCCTACATCCAATAATAGGGAAATCTAACTGCATCAAGTTTATGGACTATTAGACTATACAGTAATAAAATGCAGCAATATTAAAAGAGTTATAGAAAAATTTGGATGCAAAGCACACAGTAAGATGAGAAGAACCTGACTTTCTCAAGACAGCAGAAGAAAAAAAGAGAGAAACACAAAAATAATACAGTTTCACATAATCTGAAGATAATGAAGTTATATATACAATATAAAGATGAGGGCCATTTATTTTGCAAAACGTTAAGTCTTCTTTCTACTTTTTTTTTTTGAGACAGAGTCTTGGTCTGTCTGCCAGGCTGCAGTGCAGTGGCACAATCTTGGCTCACTGCAACCTCCACCTCCCAGGTTCAAGCAATTCTCCTGCCTTAGCCTCCTGAGTAGCTGGGATTACAGGTGTGTGCCGCCAGGCCCAGATAACTTTTGTATTTTCAGTAGAGATAGGGTTTCACCATGTTGGCCAAGCTGGTCTTGACCTCAGGTGATCCACCCATCTCAGCCTCCCAAAGTGCTGCAATTGCAGGCGTAAGCCACCATGCCCAGCCCTTCCTTTCTTTTTTTTATTTTAATTGCATTTTAGATTTGGGGGTACATGTGCAGAACATGCAAGATAGTTGCATAGGTACACACGTGGCAGTGTGTTTTGCTGCCTTCCTCCCCTTCACCCACATTTGGCATTTCTCCCCAGGCTATCCCTCCCCAGCTCCCCCACCCCCGCTGTCCCTCCCCTATTCCCCGCAATAGATCCCAGTGTGTAGCGCTTCCTTCCCTGTGTCCATGTGTTTTCATTGTTCATCACCCGCCTATGAGTGAGAATATGCGGTATTTCATTTTCTGTTCTTGTGTCAGCTTGCTGAGAATGATGTTCTCCAGATTCATCCATGTCCCTACAAAGGACACGAACTCACCATTTTTGATTACTGCATAATATTCCATGGTGTATATGTGCCACTTTTTCCCAGTCCAGTCTATCATCGATGGGCATTTGGGTTGGTTCCAGGTCTTTGCTATTGTAAACAGTGCTGCAATGAACATTCGTGTGCATGTCCTTATAGTAGATCAATTTAAAACTGTAGCACAGTTTAACTGTGCACTTCTTTTTCTTGGTAAATTTCCTTTATTAAGAAAACAGTTCACTGAATTCCAACTTAACACTATTTCTTTCACAGACATCCGTCTTCAAGGGCTTACACTGCAGGATGCTATTCCCCTACCTCAGAGAGAATGCTTTAAGTTGTGCTCTGAGTACCCAAGAGAAAAGAGCTAAGAGTAACTTGAAAAATCATCCACTTCTGCAATCGTGCTCAGCCAAGCAGGCTGTTATGCCTGAGCTTGCAGTTTTGCTTACATATCACTTGTGACTATATCCGAGCAAAATCTGAGTGTCACAGAAGTGTGAAATGCCTACCAATTCACCTTTCAAGGCCTGCCTAAAAGGTTTAATGTGTGATAAATCCATTAGACTATAATCCTAAGCAAGTCAACTAATGTTATCACAATTCCAAAGCTATGACTACAGACACCTGGAACATTAAAGTTCCTGAGAAAATGCATTACTGTGATTAATGAAGCATGCAGGCAGTTTCCACACAAAGGAAGCAGAACAAATATTTGTTCCATATATGGACAGATACATGTTTCTTCAGGATACAAACTCAGGCTGTTTAATAATCACTAGAGACTGCTTTGAGAAATGTGTCAACATATCACACATTTCAGACAATCATCACTAAGATGAAGCTATTAAGTAACAGAAAATGTTTCCTAACATTCGAGGCCACACAGCTTTAAAACACTACTTTAAATGTCACTGTCCTTTTCCTTCTATAAACCTTTACAAGGCAAAAAAAATCAACCTTCTGAAACCCTAGTGCCTCTGGAAGAGCTCCAAACCCAGAAGCAGGCAAAACAAGGCTTCAGTGTTGAAGAACAGCTGAGAGAACAAGGCTAGCAGCTGGAAACAGTTTAAGGACAGATGTCAACGCTGCTGTGACTGGAGGGGCACTGGCAAGAAACAGAAAGGCACTGCCATTGGATAGTGATGTCTGTAAAAGGCCAACCTTTCTCTCAAGGAAAGGGAAAGGCCAGAGGATGATGCCAATTAAGAACACAGAAGAGCTACAGGACCAGGAGGCAAGCCACAGAGAGTTGGACAGGAAAGGAGAGGCAGAGGGCCAGAGAGCCTCCCTCTCAATGCTGCTGGCCTTTCCTTCTGCTGGTACTGGGCACCCCCTGCACATGCGAGGGGAAGGGAAAGGAACAGGCGCCTGGAGTCCGATGCCACAAAGCTTCCAGGGCAGCACTTCTCTAAGTGGGCCTAGGAAACAACTGCATTGGGTTTACCTGGATGCCAACCCCAGGCCTAAAATCCAGTCTCTGAGCATGGGGCCTGGACTCCGGTGATTCTTTTGCTGAGAAAAGGACCCGAAGGAATCTGTTCCCAGTGACATTCCATATAAAACGACTATGAGGGGACAACAGGGAAAGATGCCTTTCACATGCTGTCCTAATGCCAACACTTGTCTCCTCTTCATGGTCAAAGACCCAGACATAGTTGTCTACACTGGTCTCCATTTCCTACCTACCTTCCCTCTTCTCAACCCAGTACCTTCATGTGTCACTTAATGAAGAAAGAGCTCTGAGAAATGTGAAGGCAATTTCATCACTGTGCAACCATTGCAGTCACTACACAGACCTAGATGGTCTGGTCTCCTACACACCCAGGCTCTACGGTACAGCCTATTGCTCCTAGGCTACACACCTGTCCAGCACTATCCTGAAAACTGTCCTGAAAACTGCAGGCAACTGGAAAGCTGCAGTAAGCATTTGTGTATCTACACACAGCCAGACATAGAAAAAGTACAGTACAAAAGATTTTAAAATTGGTACATCGCTCTTACCCTGAATAGAGCTGGAAGGACTGGAAGCTGCTCTGGGTGGGTGAGTGAGGCGAGTAAGGACACTGCACAGAACACTCACTGAACAGGACACTACTGACATTACTCTCACAGTACTGTGGACACAAATATGCACACTACATTAGCCTAGGCCTACACAGCTGCCCAGAGTCAGGACCATCAACATCACTGTCTTGGGCCTGCACATCCTGTTTCCACAACACAAGGAGGTGTCATCTCCCAAAAGATCTTTTTCTAGACCACTTCCTGAAGGACCTGCCTGAGGCTGTTTTAACCCTTTTTATAAGAATACTCTTTCAAATAACAATAAACAATATAGTGCAGTAAATAAAGCAGTAACATAGTTGTTTATTATCAAGTACTATATACTGTAGTTAATTTAGATGTGATACTTTTATATGACTGGCAGCATAGTTGATTCGTCTACACCAGCATCACCACAAACAGGTAAACAATGTTTCACTATGACACTACATTACCAGGCAACAGGTGTTTTTCAGCCCCATTATAAACATATGGGACCACTGTCATGTATGTGGTCCATCACTGATCAAAACGTCATTATGTGGTACATATCTATATAACTAATGTCCATGCCTGAGCATATATGTGAAATTACTCTTGCAAAAGAACCCTTTCCAGACCTTATCTTACTCTCTGCCTTCATTCATCCATAAACTTTTTGACTCACTACAATATAAACTTGAAGAAATACATCAGTTTACTACCAAAGAATTTGCATAAAGCAACATGTAAGACTATTCACCATTCTTCAACACACTCTACTCCCTTGGAGTCCACTGGTTTCCCCCAGCCTTTCTGGAGGTTCCTCTTTAGGCAACTCTGTCAGGTTTTGAGCTGTATCAGGAAACACAAGGGTCAATGCCTCAGGGAACTTTCAGTTCGACAACAAAAATACCAATTATTATGATATGATGGTTTCAATAATAAACTAGGACACAGGACACTGAGGATACTGAAATCTGCCTGGACAAGTTTAGAGGCATCAGGGACATGACAATGGTTCAGCTATAAATTGAAGGCACATAGGAGATGGGTGTGGAGACAAGTGGAAAGAAGATATTCCAGACAAAAAGTCTGCACATACAAAGCCATGAAGTCCCAAGAAGAATCGTAACAACTCCTTCCTAATCTTATTTCTAAGCATATGCATTTGCGCACCTCCCTGCAACCCAAAATTGGAACTGTCTCACTTTTTCCTCTCTTTATAGAAAAAAAAGACTAGAAAAACATGTTTTTGTAGCCATACCTTGTTGGTGGAATGAGCGGTTATTTTATCCTTAAAATTTTCTACTGTTAAGTATAAATTAGATTATCTTATAATCTTAAAATATCAAAAAGGCCAAAAGGAATCTTGAAGAATTTCTGAGACATTATGAGTTGGAAAAAACAGGAAGGAAGACCAAGCAGGGAGGAGGAGCTAGATTACAGACAGCCTTAAATGCCATCCATGCTAAAAGTTTAGATTCCATTCTATAAATAGGAAGGGAACTGAAAAAATTTGGGCAGGCTAGTAACATGTCTACATATACATGGCAGAAGCTCAGTGGAGAAAAGGATGGGGGCAAGACAGGAGCTCGAAGACAAATACTGAATTTACTGCAAAGGTTCAAGCGAAAGGTGACAAATGTCTACACTCAGATAACAGCAACGAACAAGATGATGAACAAACAATGATTAGAAGGTAGCTAATGAGGGATCTGCTATTTATTTGGAGAAGGATGGGAGAAAAACGGAATTTACTTTTAAATAAAGAAGATGTAAGAGGGAGAATGGGGTTAGGGGAGAAAATGAGGTTTTAGAAAGGTAGATTGTGAAGTCTAGGGAAGATGCCTATTAGGAAGCTAAGACATGAATCAGTATCTCAGGAGATAAGTCAGTCACAGACATGAGGGTTGTCATAATATAGGTGTCAAAGTTCGGAAAATGGATGCGATTGGGAAGAAAAGAATACTTAGGAAGAAAGGAGAGCTGGGGACAAATCTGAAGAGGTGAAGACACAGGAAAGAGAAAAGGTAAGTGATGAAGCCAGGCCTCCTTGGAGAAAAGAGGGTGGGATGGATCACCCTAAACATAGTACCTCTGAGATATGGTACCTCTCCTCTAAGGCAGAGCAGGAGGTGAGAAAGCAGAGAGAGTTCATTTATGCATGACTGTCTTTTTCTGAAATAGAAAGAACCACTGCTAGGAAAAGAGGTAGGGCTCCGGGGTTGCAGAAAATTAGAAAGATGCAGTAGGATTACAGTGAGAGCCTGCAATGGTGAGAAGCTCACCAGGTATTGGACACTTAATTTATGCAGGCACATCTATAACACTCATTTCACTTCTAACTATCTGCTAACATGTCTTTACTGATGGATTCTAGGCTGCAAGAAAGTAGGGCCTGGGTGTATCTAAACAGTTCTCATCTAGAAATACTTGGCACAAAGTCCATGCTCAAAAATCTTTACTGCTAGGCATGGTGGCTCAGGTCTGCAATCTCAGCACTTTGAGGGGCTAAGTCAGGTAAGAGGACTGCCTGAGGCAGAGAGTTCAAGACCAGCCTGGGTGACAGAGTGAGTATCTCTTTCTCTATCAACTAGCATATAGAAAAACATAACTTTAAGATGACTTTCCTCTTGAAAATACCTATGTATTGAGGGTTATAATTTTTGTCAAAAAATGACATTAGAAGTTCTTGGATAAGCACCAAAGTTGAATGAATTTTCAACAAAATATAACTGAAGTCTGTTTTCAAATGTTATTTGGGTTAAGAAATGTGTTTTAGGATCTACTTGCCAGTTTCTCTTTTTGATCCAAATGTAAGATGTGCTCTGATAAATAACAAGTTATCGTATCCCTCCTTCCAAAAATAAATGTGAAAACCCATGGCATTATGCAAAATAAGTATACTTTTTCATTCATAAACACATCAGGCATGCCTGGGGAATGTTCTCTCGGCATAAATAGCAATCAATCATAATTAGTACCCAGGTGTGCCAATAAAAAGACATGACATGATAGGTTAGCAAAGACCAAAAAAGTGAGTTTCCTGAAGGAGTTCCTTGTTTCTGATCAAAGAAATTATACCTGCCAGCATTCACTGCCACCTTTTATTAAGGGGAAGGAACTCTACTGGTGTCATATGAGCAGCCATTTAAAAACTGGAATCTAAAGTGATTCCTCAGTGGGGCAACAAGGATGGCTGTTGATGTACTGTGACCTGGTAGGAGAAGTGAGGCATATGAGAGAAGGAGGAAAAATCCAACTCTATCTTCCACAGCATATTTAATCTTACTTTATTTGGTGCTAAATCAAATGAAACAAGCCCTTGTACAAACTGTTATTAATTGTCTTTAATAATCTGTCCTAGGCCAGGCACGGTGGCTCACGCCTATAATCCCAGCACTTTGGGAGGCTGAGGCGGGTGGATCTTAAGGTCAGGAGTCCAAGACCATCCTGGCCAATATGGTGACACCCCATCTCTAATAAAAATACAAAAATTAGCCAGGCATGGTGGCAGGCGCCCGTAGTCCCAGCTACTTGGGATGCTAAGGTAGGAGAATCACTTGAACCAGGAGGTGGAGACTGCAGTGAGCCCAGATTGTACCACTGCACTCCAACTTGCAAGGGAGACTTCATCTCAAAGAAAAAAAAAATCTGTCTGGTCCTGTTTTATTCCAGGTACTTAAAATACAAGTCCCAGTAAATGGTTCTTACGTATTTTGGGGGGGGGAAACAATTTATTTTCCTTTTCTGCGGACATTTCAAAAATTCATTAATCTTTCAAGATGAACCAAGGTTTTCTTAGGAATTATAGATTCCACATCCAAGTAGAATTCTATTTAATATGCTTTCTAACAATCAGATTCCTGACAAATGTGTTTGTGAAATAATAAAAGCAGCAAAACCTTAAATGTTTTATATTAACGTAGCAGACAAAATACAAATATTCTAAACACTAATATCACAGAGACCCTTACAAAAAAAGATTGGGGGGAGGGAATAACATACCTAATACAAATAGAAATAGGGAGGAAACTCTGAGGTTTGCTATGGTTTGAATGTATCCCCAAGGTTCACGTGTTCCTCAAGTTTCGTGTTGGAAACTTAATCCCCAAAGCAACAGTGATGACAGGGGGCTTTTAAGAGGCCATTAGGTTATGAAGGCTGCCCACATGAATGGATTAATGCTATTACCATAGGAGTAGAATGGGTGCCTGATTAAAGACTGAGTTTGGCCTTCTTCCCTTCTCTCACACTCTTGCCCTTCCCCCTTCTACCATGGGATGACCCAGAAAGACGACACCGGATAATACACTTCCCAGCCCCCGAACCATGACATAAATTACCCACTCTGTGGCACAGTGTTATAACAGCACAAAGACTAAGACAAGTTTCTTGTATCACGAGGAAGGAAACCGCCCTGAAAGGACTAGAATACGAATTCTGTGTTTTATTAATCAAACGTAACTACCAGCCGGGCGCGGGGGCTCAAGCCTGTAATCCCAGGACTTTGGGAGGCCGAGGCGGGTGGATTACGAGGTCAAGAGATCAAGACCATCCTGGTCAACATGGTGAAACCCCGTCTCTACCAAAAATACAAAAAATTAGCTGGGCGTGGTGGCGCCTGCCTGTAATCCCAGCTACTCAGGAGGCTGAGGCAGGAGAATTGCCTGAATCGGAGGCGGAGGTTGTGGTGAGCCGACATCTCGCACCATTGCACTCCAGCCTGGGTAAGGAGCGAAACTCCGTCTCAAAAAAAAAAAAATGTAACTACCAACATGATTTCGTCAGGGACTGCTGCTCACTGTGGATTACTAAAAAAAAAAAGATTGATTTCTCAACTGAGAGGGCCAGACTAGGCACAGGCAAGAAGAGTATAATACACTAGTTTTGGTGATTTAAAGTAATTCATAACAAAAAGTTATTTCATTTAGATCTTTAAAAAAATCAGACTTCTAGTTCAGCATCTTCAAATGGACATTGAAGGATATAATAACAATAATGATAAAATAATAGCATCTATCTCCTCCAGGTAACTCTATGAGATAGAGAATAGTGTCTTTCTTTTACAGATAAGGAAACAAAACCACAGAGAGACTAAACAACTTGCAATGGTGGAAGCAAAAGTTGCACAGGTGGAATTGAAACCTGACCATCTGAATCCAGAAACTGTGACTGACTTCATTAAACTGTAATTTTTTGAAAGCCTAATCACTATTTTAAATACAAAAATTAGATACCCTTCTAGTGTTAGAACTGACTCAGAGCACAGAAATGGAAAGGGCTTATAATGTTCTATGAGTTTATTTCTTGGGCATTTGAACTTAATCGAGGCCAAGAAGAGTTATTTTAATTGCCATATTTCATAAGTACGAACAGAGGTTTTGTGTGTTGTTCCTATAAAAGAATTTCACCTTAAGGTCATTTTTTACCATATGCAATTTTATCTAAGGGGTCATAATCATTCCCTGAACAATAAATAATCTTAAACATCACCCACAAATAATCTCACTTTTTAGTGCTTAACCCAAATATGTGCAATTGTTTCCACTGTCAAAAATAGTGTATAATTGTTTTAATCTTCACTGTAAACTAATCTTTATCCATAAAAGTGTGGTTTTATATCCTGTTCAAACTTTTAAATACACACTCATTATTTATTAATTTTTTAACAATGTTACAAATAATTCATTTAGCATTTTCTTTTACATTTAAAAATACAACCTTTAGAAACATTGTATGCACTATATTTGTAGAAGTTAAACAATTACACTTTAGAAAAAAAATTACCTTAAAAAAATATAACAAGTTATGTTCATTTCAGAGTTGAAAAATAAGGCACCCAAAAGCCAACTCAAATAAAAGAATACACAAAAGACTTTCTCCCTATAAAAAAAATCTTTCTTCAAGGGCACATTTTAGTTCAATATAATTAATTACACTCAAGTCAACAAATATTTACTGCATACTTATCATGTATCAGACATATAAGTGACAGAGCTGGGATATGAACCCAAGCATGATTCAAAAGCCTGAGTACAGTAAGAAAAGTTTAAAGGTCTCATTATTTAAATACTTGAAATCTCTTCACCTTAATAGTAGAAAAGATTCTGATACCTATAGAGGTGTATCATAAATGTCGCCTAAAAATTATAATAAAGTTGGATCCATCCCAAATCTGTTCTACCATCATTATTTTCTTTATCTGTTTTTAAAGAGGAAAAAAATAGGCCAATAACAAATTTTAGTATTTAAAAAATCAATATATTCCAAAAAAGAACACAGAGCCAAACTGAAAGACATGAGGTTCTTCCCACTTATCCCACATAGAAAGTAATAAAAATGGGGAAACCCTGAATGGAAGAAACTGAGGTATCTTTCTTAACTCTACACCATTTGAGGGTGACATCTGGAGATGGGTTCCTCCCATGACAAGGACACTTTTCCCCTTACAGGAAGAACAATGTTTTCCTTCTGTCTGGCAGGAAGAGGTGTGTTGGTGACTAGAGAGGTGTTTATGGCCCAAATATTAATAATAAGCCCTCATTAATGATTAACAAAACTTAGCATAAAGAATGTAAAAAAAAAAAAAAAAAGAAGAAGAAGACATGAAATAGAAGAGGCTAAGGGATCCCAGACAAAGACATAACACCTCATTTGAAGTCCTCTTCTCCCCTCCTTGATAATTACAAAAGTAATCTGAATTAGAAAACCATCTAAAATTCACTATTCCCACCCAGAAGAAAAATGGCTTTTCAAAGAGCATTAACCCCCTTCTCACACAATGATAAATATTAAACTGAGGCTAAGGGGCTCCAACAATAAAGATTTGGTTGCACCCTTTCCCTGTGAGGATGAAAGAAGTTGGGAATGGTTCTTGGTTTAGAAAGTTTACTTTGGGGCAAGTTGACAAAGATAGCTCTGAGTGGAGCTAGCGAAAGAAGATAACCATCCTGGCTGGGTGCAGTGGCTCACCCCTACAATCCAGCACTTTGGGAGGCCGAGGCGGGCAGATTACCTCATGTCAGGAGTTCAAGATCAGCCTGACCAACATGGTAAAACTCTATCTCTACTAAAAATAAAAATTAGCCGGGTGTGGTAGCACACGCCTAGCTCTAGTCCCAGCTACTCAGGAGGCTGAGGCAGAAGAATTGCTTGAACCAAGGAGGTGGAGGTTGCAGTGAGTCAAGATCGTGCCACTGTACTCCAGCCCTGGCAACAGAGTGAGACTCCATCTCAAAAAAAAAGTTAACCATCCTGATCAATGGTAACAATAAGCACCTTATTGCAAGACTTGTTCCCCGTAATTTCAATTAAGGAGAATTATGTTCTCAAACTGCATAATTATATCCACTTTTTAAGCAGATCATTCCAAAATGCTTCCTTGATTAAACTAATTTTGACCACATTTTTTTGGGGGGGGAGGGGATGGAGTCTTGCTCTGTTGCCCAGGCTGGAGCTGTGGCACATCCTCAGCTCACTGCAACCTCCACCTCCCAGGTTCAAACGATTCTCCTGCCTCAGCCCCCCAGAGCTGGAATTACAGGTGCCCACCAACACGCCTGGCTATTCTGTGTTTATTAGAGATGGGGTTTCAATATGTGGGCCAGGCTGGTCTCAAATCCCTAACCTCAGGTGATTCACCCAGCTCTGCCTCCCAAAGTGCTGGGATTACAGGCATGAGCCACTGCACTTGGGTGACCACATCTTTTGTCACATCTTCTTCTCCATCCTGCCTGTGGTGGAGTGCATACAGTATTTTAAATATATGATAAATGTTTTAAAACCATGATAAACATAGGAAGAAAACAGTTTCTCATTTTACTCATCAGTAAGCTGTGAATAATATCTACTATAGGACTGTTGGAAAGATAAAATATGACCATGAATATGAAAGCTCAACAGTTCATATTTACTTGGTTACTAAATTTGCTTTTTGTTCTCCAACTCATTAACTAATCATGGCCTTCTAAAACAAGAACCCCAGTGACTTCTGACTCTTTAATGTTTCTCAATCTTTTTAATCCATGCTTCTTTAATAAGCATAAACCTTATTCCCTATTGTACTTTTTTGTTACAGTTTCCTGTTATACTACTAAATGTGCTTTTCCAAACTCCAATTTCCTCCTCCAATAATCGAATATAACCCCAGACCACCCCTTTAAGAAGCACTGAAATCACAGTATGAAGAAAATCATATATAAACCATAAAATACTGTATACAGAGGAAGAACTAATCATCTACTATTCCTAATTTCATAGATTATAAAAGCTTCAGTTATTTACATATTCATTCAATAAACATTTATACAGGAAAATGTGATTTCCATACTTCAAACAAATGGAACATGCCTAATTTTTACATGTAAATATTTTCCTCATCACTCCACTGAAGTTATACTCCCTACACAAAACCAAATGCTGTTTTTCTTCTACCTTTTTGCTTTATTGCCTCTTCATCTCACCAACCACAATCAACTTAATTAACTCCTCCTCTGTGGTTCCAAAACAGCCTTGCGAGTGCCCAGCAGGGCAAATGACAACCCTTCAGCGATGCTCAATAATACAGGGTTATTTCTATTCAAACTTCTATTATAACTAATTGTATTCATGTCTGTGTCTCTCAATAGGCTGGTGTTGGAGGGCAAGAATCCAGGCCTTCATTTGATATAGGCTTCATGTAATCTTCTGATATATATGATATTATGTGGCCAAGTACTATCTGTGAAATTAGACTGGATTCTTCCTATGCTGTCCCTTGAATGTGGCATCCATCTGTCATTCAACCTTCGCTCATACCATTCCAAGCTCAGGCTTCATCTCCTATACAATGTATTCCAAAACCACACAAGCCAATGCTGATATTTTTCTCAAATACCGTTAGGGAATATTATCTGGTGCAGTACATTGTATACAACACTCTTTGGTATTTATGTTTTCCTGAACTGAACACAACTTGTCCCAACTAGACAATACACTTAACATCAAAGAGCATGCCAACTTCTTGATTCATGCCAAGTGAGGAAAGCATTTTTCAGCTTACTGGTACCCAATGTACTAACAGAATAAAATGTAATATACAGCTGAGCTACATCCTGATGCAGAGCTGAAAGTGACAAATGCTGCTGGTCAACAATGACACTTATCCTTAAAGGAGTAGGTGGCACAGTGGCACAGTGCCTACTCTCTCTGGGGATACCAAAAAAAAAAACAAAAAAAAAACAAAAAAAAAAACTAAGGTTGCTTATGGAGAGAGAGAACTGCACTCTACAGTACTTACATCAGGCAGCGGCAGCTATCCTCTAACTCCTGGAACAGGAGAATGAGGGAACATGCAGCCTGCTTTTAGGGTAGATGGCGAAACCAACGCCCTGGAAGTATAGTACTCAAAGGTCACACAAAAACTCAGTGGCAGAGCCTGCACTGACACCCAGGTTTCCTGCCTCCCAATCAAGAAGGCTTTACTACATCAAACTGCTTCTTTCATCAGGCATCTGAAAATAAATTACCACGAACATGCCAATCACTGGAAAACCCCAGATATACCTATGTCTTTCACAAAAATGTCACTCAAAGGCATTAGAAGTTCAGAGAAGAAACTGGGGAAGGTAAATGCTTTTCTGGAGTCCTCTTCCTCTACCCATCCCTGACTGTTAAGTGTTCCCAGGTCCTCCCTCAGCCTGTTTTTCATTCCACACCCTCCTTTGGTGTTTGCATGCACAGCCTATAGCTTCAACCAGCATTTAACAGACTTAAGAATTCCCAAATTGAAATTTCCCTATCAGATTTTTTTAAGCTCTCAATATGTGTATTCAACTGTACTTTAGACATCTCCACCTATGTCCCATGGTCACCTTAAAATAAACTCGGCCTCATAAGGTCATCATTTCCACCCCCACCTTTAACCAACCAGCACCCCCAGCTTAGTCACCCTCTCACCTCAGTGAACAGCACCTCCTAGCCAGAAACCAGGGTCACAGTGGGTTTCTTTCATTTCTCATATCAAGTCTTGTCAATTCTCTCTCCTAAATACGGTAGTTCTTAAACCCCCACCCAAATCATCCTCCATACTAGGGATCTGCAAAGCTTTCTGACCATTCACCTTTATCGCTAAAAAAATTCTCAGCATACATGTACCCAAAATATACGCTATTTAAAAATTCAAACATGTACTTGTACAGCAATATAGTAAGATATAAATCATAATCAAAATTTTAAACTTTAAAGTGATGAGATTAACAAACATAAGAGTAGACCTAAGATTTTCTTCCTATACTTCAGTGAGCCTTTTTACGCATCCCTGGGAATTAGGAATCTGCGCTTTGAAATTGTATGGAATGAGATTGGTCCTATAAGAAATATATACATATATATGCATGTGTATATACGTGTTTATACACTTCTATATCTGTATCTGAGGCAACTTCTTTTCTCATACATACATTTCATGAGGTGATATGCACATGTTTAAACATATTGCTAAATACAGTTAACTCTATCTTCTAAAGCCACAAACCAAACAGCAAGTTTAAAGTTAGCTGACCTCTAAAAACCCAGAGCCACTTTTAAAACAATAACAAATTTACAAAGTATAGTTTGGCTCCTTTTGTACACAGCTCCTGAAAGAAACATTTCTTTCACCTACTAACAGACATATTCGAAGGCTGCTAATATTCTGACTTTTAAGGACTATAACCCCTTTAACTTGGGTACATACCATAATATTCTTTCAGTTTTCCACAGCTATAGACACCCCTAGCATAATTCTTCAGCATTCAGAAGACGAATGTACCATTCTGTATCTTAACCTCTCTACTCCATACCTCCCACCTCTGAAACCACCAGCCAAACTCTCAGAATCTAAAACCAAGTCAGAGTAAACACTAATACAATACAGATGTTTACATGTTTACCTGACATAATCCTCTAGGATTCCCCCCTACAACTGAACAGATCCTAACTCTCTCGTGGAGTGAAGAAATCTGCTAAAATCTAACAGAAGTCCAAATGTATCCTCTCAGATATATGCAGCTTGTTCATACTCAGAAAGCTGCATCCTTGGACCTCAACAGTTCTCTGAAACTTTTACCAGTTACAAGACGTTTCAGCTTATCACACTAACAATATAATTAAGAGCAAACCAGAGCACCTACAGAATATTAATATTTTTTCCAGATAGAACATTATACTACTCTCCACTATAAGCCACAACTTACTTATCAAGAAGCCAAACAACAAAGGCATTCCAATCAGTGGCAAGCACTCTTAGGAAAACTGGCACCATGTTGTTTGACCGCAAAATGTGACCAGATGTCCCCACTGTCACTCCCAGAGTTAGGAAGTGAACACCAATGTTGAATTACATTTTCATTCGTAATGGTAATTTGGGGCTGATTTAAATGATACTGACCAGAAAGCTAAGAAGAAAGCTGTCTAATTGTTAAAATTACTAAATCTAGTGGCTTTCAGAATTGTTGATTACATACTTTTCATGTAGAGAATGTTGAGGGTATCAAAAAATAATTTCAATATAGACCTTCACATGGTTTAAAAAAAAAAATCACAATCATTGTAGGTCTAGGTCTGAAGTCAACATACATGCATTAAGCAGTCTATTTGCTTTCTGTTTACACAACTAAAGTATTAATCACATTCTTTGTCCTTTTAACCAGCATTCTAATAACATCTTCCACCTTCATACTCAATTTTTTGATAAGTAAAATGGCTTTCTCCCCAAATGCCTGTAGGAAAACACCAAACTGTTTTTTATTTAACACTTCACCATCTTCAATCACTTATGTAATATTAATCAATGAGACAACATTATTTAAAAATATAAGAATTACAGTGAGACTCTAAGTCCTGACCCCTCTGGGCCTTGGTGTCCACAAATGAACAGTTAACTGCCAATTAAAGTTCTTAATCATTTTTGAAAGTGGTCTACTACATAGCGTATTTTTAAGGGCATACGTGGTTTAAGAAAGATGTCTAACCTAAATTCCTCTAGCATGTTATTTCTGTACCATCAAAAATACAATTAAAAAAATAAGAACCTAAGAGCCAGGCTTAGGGACTCACACCTGTAGTCCCAGCACTTTGGGAGATTGAGGAGAGAGGACTGCTTGAGTTTGGGGCCAGCCTGGGCAGCATAGTAAGATCCTGTTTCTACAAAAAATTAAAAAAGGGTGCAGACGCCTGTAGTCCCAGCTACTAAGGAGGCTGAGGTGGGAGAATAACTTAAGCCTGGGAGGTTAAGGCTGCGGTGAGCTGTGATGGCACCTCTGCACTCCAGCCTGGGTGACAGAGACCCTGTCTCAAAACAAAACAAAATAACCTAGTAATTCTCCCCACCCAAGTTATCCATGTGGCATGTTGGCCCAAAGAAATTACTAATGGTGTTACCAATTACCTTCCGAGATATTTTTAACATCTTTTTATTATAAAGGAAGGGCTGAAAAGGAGTCAATATTCATTGATCATCTACTCTAAGTGTCTCGCATTTTGCATTTGATTTTCACAACTAGACTATAAGTTAGGAAAGTTACTTGTGGTTTAAACGTGGGCTCTGGAGCTAGACCCCAGATAGTAAGATCCTGTCTCTACAAAATATCCTGCCTTCTCCAGGAGCTCCTGATGACCACAGGCAACTTACTTTTGCTCCCTGTGCTTCAGTTTCTCACTCAGAAAATGGGAATATAAACAGTACCGACCTCATTAGAGCGGTTCTAGAATTAAATAATACTTGCAAAATTCCTAGAGCTAAACTTGGCCCTCACTGTCATTATTATAAAAATGAATAATTAGTGTAGATATTATTGTTCCTATTTCACTGACAAGGAAACGGAAGCTTAGAGAGTACAACTTACTAATCATACAAATGAGTGCAAAGTTTTTGACTCAAAACAACGAATTTCACGAAATAAAAGTTGCTTAGAGTAGGAGTCTTATAAATACAATTTATGAAGCCTAAGAAATGAATCGAGGTAAAATGATACTAGACACAGGCCGGCTTTCAGGCTCACGGACGGGGTCTGAGCGATGGGTGACTGTGGCCCTGCGTCCTGGTCCCGGGGTGCCCGGCAGGGGCTGGAGACTCTGACTGCCGGGCACTCGCGTTTATAAACACGGGGAGGTGGACGGCACTGCCGCCACCGCGCCTCTGGTCCCCAGCGGCTACCCGAGGCCACTTTCGGACCCGGCTCCCGCCTCCCCCGCCCGCGGCGCTGGCCCCAAGGCTGCCTCCTGGCAGCGGGAGGAGACCAGACCAGTCCCCGCCGCGGGCGCGGACAACGGACTCGACGCTGCTCCAAGGACGGCAGCCAGCGAGGGAGCGGGAGACAAAGGCACAGGTCCCGTCCAGGGACACGCCGAGCCCCAGGAGACCTCGCTGGCTCCACCTGCGCTCGCCCAGCCGGGCGGGAGACTGCAGGTGTCAGGGGCCGCTCGGGCCCGCTGCCCCGCAGCTCCCGCAGCCCCGACGTGACAGCTCCCAAGCCAGAGACCCCCGCGCTCGGAACGCGGCCGGGTAGGCTCTGCGCCCGGGGACTGCCAGCGCCCGCGACTCGAGGCGGGTGGAAGAGCCAGGCTGGCGGCAGAGCGCGGACTTCCTCCCCGGCAAGCCTGGAATCCCGCCCCAGCCCCCACCCGCCGGCGGCCGCCCCCGCCCCCACGCCCGGCACAAAGGTCCCGGCGCGGCCCAGCAGGCGACCCGAAATGCGGCGGCGCACCAGAGCCCTGAGGCCGCGGCCCACGACCCCACGCCCGAGGCCCCCGGCCCCTACCTTCTCCGCGCGGCGTCCGAGCCCCGGCACTGTGGGTTCGGGCCTGCTGCTCCGCGGCTCCCGCTCGGCCTCTCCCGTGGGCTGGCGGGGCCTCCCAGGTCACGGGCGCGGCGGGCGGCGGCGGCTCCTCCCCCTCAGGGGCGGGAGGAGGGGACTTGGTGGCCCTGAGCCGCCCCCCGGCAGGAAACCAGCCGCGGCCCCGCCTCCTCTGCGCGTCCGATCCCGCTCCCGAGGCCGCAGCCGCCGCCCGCTCCCTCCGGAAACGCATTCCTCTCCCGGCGCGTCAGCCGGGCCCGGGGCGAGGAGGAGGCAGGAAGCGCTGCCGGGACAAAGGAACCGGCCCGCGCCGGAGCGCGCCTTGGGGGAGGCCGTGGAGGGCGGGGCACAGACGCCGCAGAGGCCGTCCCGCGCCTCAGTTTCCTCCTCTGCGAACGGCGTGAGGGGTCGGGTGCGCCCTAGAGCCCCGCGCGTTCCTGGCATCGCCTCCTAGGCCAGTGTTCTTTGGTTCCGCTTCCTTGGAGCCGCGCGTCCGACCTCCCTTCCCGTTTGTCCACTGATGTCTCGTTTTGAGCCTGTGAGATCCTGCACCCACCCAAGAAGCCCCCCTTCTGTCCCAAGGCAAATCGGCACCTGAGCCCCCGACCCTGCAGGGCTCCATGGGGGCAAAAACAACGTGGTCCTTCTGGAAGGGAACTGGCTAAGCCAGGACTGCTTTCCTGGGGTGAGAATGTGCTTGCGTGTGTCTGAGAAAAAGATGAAGACTTGGGGAAGCCCATGGGTGCCACGAAAGGTGGGGATGGGGAACGTTTTAGAAAATGGTGAGTGTGGGCTGCTTTTGATAGGTTTATCTGAAAGTCCATTTATTGGGTAACAGGGATGAGAAGGAAAAGTTTCAACCTGAGGAGTATAGTTTCTGTTTCTCCTCACTTTTTTTTTTTTAAACACTTGGAGATGGGGGCTGGAAACAGAACGTTTGAAAGAGAAGGAAACATTCATAATGAGAATGGCTGGGCACATGTCGATTCGATGATTGAAGTTCCTACCGGCCAACATCATACTGAAACCCCGTAATTCAGTATGTGCTGCTGGCAAGCTGCTATCCTGGTATCGGAAAATGTTGTGGGCTTTACTTGGTAAGCTGCTGCACCCTGTTAGAAAAAGAGCTCAAAATTTATCAGATTTATAAACTGAGAAGTGGTGTTTCTCTTGTAGGAGATTAGGGGCTGGGACACCCATTTGGCTGCTGCCAATCTAAAATACAAGAGAAAATGAAGCAATAACATCTTTCTAGAAAATCTGCACATTACCAGCAAAATCTATTGGTTAGCCAATCTCTGAAGACCTCTAGAAAATAAGCAGTCTTTTTCCCACTTAATGGATGTTCAAGCTTAAGAGACTAAATGATGTTCCTATATTAATATATCAATGATCAAACTGCCATTAGAACTCAACATTCTTGAATTTTAAAGATATCGGTTTTACCATTGTTTAGAATTCATCGGAATTGGCCCAGTCTCAGCACAGAAAACTGTATAGTTCAAAAGCATAATTGGTCCATGCCTGATTTGTACTACATTTCCCAGAATTGTTTCACCTGTGTGAGGTGAGGAGGCACTGGCTAATCTTTGCTGCAAGAACATTATGAGGTTTACATATGCATAACTCTAAATTAGTTCCTCAAGGGCAATTTGCTGATCTTTTTTAACACCGCTGTCAAGCACTGTTGCAACGACACATAATAGGGGCTCAGATAATATCTGATAGGTGAATAAATGGGTCCTTTTGCTCTCCTGGGACCAAGCTAGAGCACCTGACTAAACTGACGTGTGAGGTAGCAATTTGTGTACAGAAGTCATGAATTTTGAGGAAAAACAAATGTTGTTCTCTAAGAAAAGCAGTGATTGGTCAAGAGTATAAGTCTACTTGTGATTTCATATGAATAATGGGTGAACAGTGAGTTAACTATGAAATTTATGAATACTCTAAGCAAAGGTTGGTCAGCATATGTGCTAAACAGGAAATCCTGGTAAGTAGCAATAGTGCAAGGCACATTGCTAGATCGTATCATATTAGGTTGGTGCAAGGTCTACCAGATGTCACTTGCCTTCCCATGTGTAAGGTTGACCAGATAGTTTTCACCTTTCCATGTCTGAGGTCAACCAGAGGGCTCTTGCCTTCCCATGTCTAAGGTTGACCAGATGACTGTATGCACCAACCTAATAGAACATCATTAGTCTGTTGAATTCAAGACAAATTTATGCTTTACCTACACTATCTCCCAATTATTATCAATTGTCTTCTTCTATCTCTTAAGTCATTATTATAACAAATAATTGAAGTTGATGTTTCCTTTAGTTTTGTCACTGGTGATACTACTATATGCTCTTCAGAATGTGTCTCTATTCATGTACCATTTTCCAAAGGAAAATTTCAAAGTTGCTCAGCAAGAAAGATGTTACTGGACGCCCACTCCTTTTCACTTTCGAAAATATGTTCTAGTATAGATGATAAATTATATGATCATTCTATAAATAACAGTATCCAGACAATAAGGAATAAGAAGAATAATTTTAGAAATTCAAAGAGGATTCGTAAGGATATATTGCAAATCAGATTCCAGGTTTATAGGTGAAAACTAATTTCAACATTGATAATAGTAAAGGAAAATGTGAGTTGCAGTGTGGGAATGAGTATGAAGATTTAGGCAGTTGCTATGTGAAGAAAATGCCCTACTGGGAGATTTTATTAAGAAAAATATCTTGACAGTACCCTAGCTGATCAATGGGACTTGGATTTTAAATATCATTGTATAATAAATATATGTGATGGCTGTGGAGCAAATTGATTGAACAGTCCTTAGAAAAATAGCCTTCAGCTGATTTTCTTAGGATTGTTTCTATAGACTAACCTAGATATATTTTTCTCTTCTGTCACTTCCAGTTACTTTGAATGTAACTCCTTCTTTAAACATTAAAAAAAGAAAAAGATAAATGGATAGGGATGGAAGGAATAGAGGTCTTTGATAACATCCTACAATTCTAACATAGAAGTGCTTGTGAATCATTAATTACTCCATTCCTTTACCTGAGAAACTAAAATCACTCTTAAAATTCGAATCTGCTACTCAGGAGGCTGAGGTGGGAAGATTGCTGGAGACCAGAAGTTCAAGACCAGACTGAGCAACGTAGTGAGACGCCCCCCACCCCCGACACCAGCCCCAACTTAAAAATAAAGAATAAAATTAGCCAGGTGTGGTGGTGCATATATGTAGTCCCAGCTGCTTAGGAGGCTGAGGCGGGAGGATCACTCGAGTTCAGGAGCTATGATCATGCCACCGTAGGCCAGCCTGGGCAACACAGTGAGACCCGTATCTAAAAATGTGTGAATCTGTGTGTATTGGTGTAAAGCAGCCCTAGGAATTATTGACATTTTGAAAAACAAGAAGGGGTGAGACAGTCCTGCCAGTTCCTCCTTTTTCAGTCTCCAAATGTATAAATAACATGCAAATAGTCATATAATGTAGAGAAACTGGAAGTGTATTGAATTTGCAACTTTTTTTTTTTGCTTGAGGGCTTCAATTTAGTGAACACTCCTCAATACTCATAACAGAGTATTGCCAGAGGAACTGTAAAAAAATTAAGTTTGTCATCGGGCAACCAGCAACTGACTAGGTATGGCATGTGTCAGTGTATCGACCAGGCTGTACTGAGGCTTCATTTCTTTGCTTAGTTGAAAGTAAGGTGGAAAATGGCACAACAGTCGGGCCTGATTTGCAACGTGTCCCTTAAAGCTTAGGCTAGCCATTCAATCTTTTCCTCTTATTGGTACCTAACAGTGGCTAGACTATGGCTTTGAATATGGGTCACAGATGAGTAAGGCTTTCTTGGCTGGTTCTGCTTCCTGTTCTCCATATATAGCGGTCCCATCTTTTCCTTAGCGAGTCCACACAGCATTGCCTCCAATGGGTGTGAGCATTCCTTACCAGCATTCAGATGCTGAACATTGTTAACAGCCTACAAGGAATAGTGTTTTAGGCAGCTCTTTTCAAACACTGAGTTTCTTCAGCTGTGGAAGGGAATGTGCCTTCCCACATAAGAATTTTTAAAAATGTCTAATATAAGCAATTGAATAGCACTGGAGTTATTTTTAGGAACCAGGGTCACTCTCTACAGGAAATGATTGCGTTGCTAGTGCATTACAGCCAGTGACTATAAAAAATACTGTTTGTTTCCTCATTTAACTGCTTTGGAGCATCTTGAGAAAAGTTAACATTTGCAATTTTAAGTTAGGAACAGCTCAATTTCAGGCCAGATTCATTAAAAAGTAGGAAGGATAGCTTTCACAAAAAAAAAGACATTTGGGGTAAGTAAGAACACCTCCCCTGCACCTCCCTCCTTTCTCCCTCCCCCACAACACAAATTAATTTCCACAACGTATTGTCTTAGACAGAGTTCACTTGCCTTGTGACTATGAACAGGATACCATGAAACCCCTAAAATTCTAGGTAGAATTTTACTTGTACATATATATCTGCATTGTTGTGGCTTGAATGGGATCTTAACCACAAAATATTAAGAATAACTATTTTAGGCTGGGCGCGGTGGCTCAAGCCTGTAATCCCAGCAGTTTGGGAGACTGAGGCGGGTGGATCACGAGGTCAAGAGATCGAGACCATCCTGGTCAACATGGTGAAACCCCGTCTCTACTAAAAATACAAAAAATTAGCTGGGCACGGTGGCGTGTGCCTGTAATTCCAGCTACTCAGGAGGCTGAGGCAGGAGAATTGCCTGAACCCAGGAGGCGGAGGTTGTGGTGAGCCGAGATCGCGCCATTGCACTCCAGCCTGGGTAACAAGAGCGAAACTACATCTAAAATAAATAAATAAATAAATAACTATTTTAAGCACTTATACAATTGATTTGTTCTTTTATAGACTAAATGTCTAAACAAATGTCTTTGTGGTTGCCCTGCACCTGTGAGTCGTATATTGATTAGTCTTATTTAAACAATATTTAAAATATCAGATAGTGCTTCCAAATATTTTCTTCTAATGTGATTTTCACTGCAAATGCAAGAGGTAGAACAGAAAAAGCAGAATCTTTCGTGATCAAACCGCACGACTAGAGTGTGCTGTTTCTGTTTACTTTTCAAGGTCAGATAAACCTTCGAAGAGAAACGAACTTTTTATTTCAAATTCCAATTTATGTTAGGACTTAAATGACTTCAAATCATATCTAAAACTCACTCTAAAACTGTTGTAAATTTTTACTTAGATTAAGAATAAAAATAAATGTTGAGTATATTTTCTAATAATATTTGCCATGCAGCATTGGGAAGAAGTTCTGTGACACTTCTACTTTAAGATTTCTGCATTGTTGTTGGCTGATGTCAGGCTGCTCCCTCTGATCACAAGAATTCCCTATTTAGAACTACTTATGGCTGCCTGTTGGGTAACGTTTCAAATTGAAAGAATTTTGCATTTTGTGTTATTTTATTGTACTAGAATGAAATAATCTTAATCTGAAAAGTTTTGATGGTTTAGCTCTTTCATATTTTTATATTCCTGACTCTTCTTCATTTGGCTAAGTTTACACAGAAGTCCTTAATTACTCTTCTCCTTTTATGATAAAAATACATCCTTCATTATCTATAATTTTCCAGTGGCTTCCCCATGCCAAATGTCAACTACACGATTTTTCTCTTCTAGTCAGACCACTGGCTTGTGGAAAGGAAGCATTTTATTCGAACTTTCACCAGTAAATGTTGTTGATGTGTGATATCTAGCTCACAGGATAGATGGAACTGCATTCTTACATCTAAACAATTGTCCTCTGATTAAATAAATCCAAATACATCTAAGGAATAGAATAATCATCTGTTTTAAATAAAAATGAGTTACATGAATCTAACAAGATGCACAACACATTGTGGTATATAATCCCTTATGTGAGGTTTTCTTTCTTTTTTCTTTTTTTTTTTTTGACGCAGAATCAGGCTGGAGTGCAATGGCGTGATCTCGGCTCACTGCAACCTCCATCTCCTGGGTTCAAGCCATTCTTTCCTGCCTCACCCTTCTGAATAGCTGAGATTACAGGTGCCCACCACTACACCCAGGTTTTTTTTTCTTTTGTATTTTTAGTAGAGACGGGTTTTCACCATGTTGGCCAGACTGGTCAACAAAGTATTTTTAATAGTATCCACATTTGTGTGGGCACAGTGGCTCATGCCTATAATCCCAGCACTTTGGGAGGCCAAGGCAGGTGGATCACCAGAGTTCAGGAGTTCGAGACCAGTCTAGTCAACGTGGTGAAACCCTGTCTCTACTAAGAATACAAGAAATTAGCCGAACGTGGTGGCTTGTGCCTATAGTCCCAGCTACTTAGGGGGGTGAGACACGAGAATCACTTGAACCCAGTAGGCGAAGGTTGCAGTAAGACGACATTGCGCCATTGCACTCCAGCCTGGGTGACTGAGTAAGACTTTGTCTCAAAAAAAAAAAATTGTATCCACATTTTATAAGCAAGGGAACTGAGACAAGAGATGTTTAATTGCATAACTGGTAAGTTACAGAACCAATATTGGAACCCAGTCACTCTGGCTCCAGAGACTGGAACTTATTCTCTCCATGTTGCTATCTCCAATCTCTTGTATAATTTTGAAGAGACAGTGTCTGCCCTGTTCCAGCTCCACTGTGACTAGGAAAGCAAGTCTGTAATTCTGGTGTTTCAAGAATAAGAAGTCAAACCAGGCATAGTGGCTTGTGCCTGTAACCCCAGCTATGAGGGAGGCTGAAATGGGGGGATCAATTTCCCCAGTAGTTCAAGGCTATGATGCATCACTGCACTTCAATCTGGCTGACAGAATAAGATCCTATCTCTAAAGAAAAAAAATTGTTTCTTGTTTTTTTTTTTTATTTTTTGAGATGGAGTCTCTCTCTGTCACCCAGGCTGGAGTACAGTGGCGTGATTTCGGCTCACTGCAACTTCCACCTCCTGGGTTCAAGTGATTCTCCTGCCTCAGTCTCACAAGTAGTGGGATTACAGGTGTCTACCACCATGTCCGGCTAATTTTTGTGTTTTTAGTAGAGACGGGATCTCACCATGTTGGCCAAGCTGGTCTTAAACTCCTGACCTCAAGTGATCCACTCACCTTGGCCTCCCAAAGTGCTGGGGCGTGAGCCACCACACCTGGCCAAAAATTGTTTTTAAAGAATAAGAAGTCAATATGTCTGCAGATGTGAGCCATACTCTCCAATACTGATATTTTCGATAGTAATAAAGTGTTTTCATCTCTGTGTTACTCCTTGTCTGTCTCTTAATTGACCCATAACTGAGTTGTATGGGAGTGCTATTAGGCCCTCTTGATCCTTCACCAACTACACACACACACACACACACACACACACACGTATATATATACAGAAAGGATGCTATGATGTTATCAGAGTTATATATCATTGCACACAGGCATGGCTAAGGTTTTTCAATTGTCTTCCAAAATTTGTCAATTACCTATTTTTTTATCAGACACATTAAAAATTCTATCTTTCTTAAGGGAAATGGCCATATCTTGTGTTTGTATGCCTAACATAGTGCTTTATATGTACCATTATGTTGTCTTCTTTGCATTAAAAAAAAAATCACCACCCCTCTTCTTTGACCTCATCTAAAAACATCTCCTCCTTGCCTACTATATATTAGTCACAACCACTGACATTCTTTCTATTCCTAACCTCATTAAATTTATTCCTTTCCTGGAGTTTCTGTCCTTGCCATTCCCTCTGTCTGAAATGCACTTTACATGTCTACTTCTTGTCAATCAGATCTCAGCTTGACTATTACAACTCCTGTTACTCAATCCATATATGAAAAACCCACAGTTAACATCATACTCAATGGTAAAAGACTAAAAGCTTTTCTTCTAAGATCAAGAACAAGACAAGGATGCCCACTCTCACCAGTTTTATTCAACATGGTACTAGAATTCCTAGACAAAGCAATTAGGCAAGAATAAAAAATAAATGGCATGCAAACTGGATAGGAAAGAGTAAAATTATGTCTGCTGGAAGACAACATGACTTATATTTAGGAAACCCTAAACATTACACATACACCCATATACAAGCTGTTAGAACTAATAAATGAGTTCAGCAAAGTTGCAAGATACAAAATCTACACATACAAAAATCAGGTTTTTTTGTATATAAACAATCCCAAAACGAAAGTAAGAAATCAATTCCATTTACAATAGCATCAAAAATAAAACCAGCCAAAAAGATCAAAAACTTGTATACCGAAAACTATAAAACATCACTGAAAGAAATTAAGGAAGACAAGGAAAAGATATCCTGATGGATGGAAAGACTTAATGTTAAGATGTCAGTATTATAGTGATGTACACATTCAGTGCAATCCCTATCAAAATTCCACTGGCATTTTTGCAGAAATATAAAAATTTATTCTACAACTCATTATGAATCTCAAGGGACCTTGAATAGTCAAAACAATCTTGAAAAAGAAAAAAACACTTTCTGATTTCAAAATTTACTACAAAGCTATAGTAATTAAAACAGTGTGATAGTGGCATATAGATAGATATATAAACCAATAGAACAAAATAATGAATTTAAAAATAAGCCTTCACATGTCCAGTGATTTTCAACAAGCGTGCCAAGACATTTTAGTCCCCTCAACAAATGGTACTGGGAAAACTGGATATTCACCTGCAAAAGAATGATGTTGAATCCTTGCCCAACATCATGTATAACATCAACTCAAAACAGATCAAAGACCTAAAGTTAAAACCAGAAACTATAAAACTCTTAGAAAACAACAGGGGAAAGTTTCATGGCATTGGATTTGGCAAGGATTTCCTAGACATGACACCAAAGGCATAAAACAGGCAGCAAAAGAAAAATAGACAAATTAGACTTTATACATTTTTTTTTTGAGATAAGAGTCTCTCTTGTCACCCAGGCTAGAGCAATGGTGCAATCTCAGCTTACTGCAATCTCTGCCTCCAAGGTTCAAGCGATTCTCCTGCCTCAGCCTCCGGAGTAGCTGGGATTACTCACACCCAGCTAACTTTTGTATTTTTAGTAGAGATGGGTTTCACCATATTGGCCAGGCTAGTCTCAAACTCCTGACCTCAGTGATCCGCCCACCTCAACCTCACTAAGTGCTGGGATTACAGGCATGAGCCACCGTGTCTGGCCTAAACTTCATAAAAATTTAAAAGTTCTGTACACTGAAAAGAAATAATTATCATAGTGAAAGTGCAACATACAGAATAGGAGAAAATACTTGCAAATTGTACATTTGATAAGGGTGTGATGTCCAGAAACTACAAAGATCTAGAACTCAACAACAAAAAAACAACTGAATTTAAAAATGGGCAAAGGACTTGAACAAACATTTCTCCAAAGAAGATAATCAAATGGTCAAGAAACACATGAAAAAAGTTTTCAACATCACGAATCATTAGAGAAATGCAAATTGAAACCACAATGAGATACCATCTCACACCCATAAGGATGGCTGTTATTAAAACAAAACAAAATCCCAGAAAATAACCAGCATTAGTGAGGATGTGGAGAAATGGGAATGCCTGTGCTCTGTTGGTGGGAGTGTATAATGGTTCAACTGCTATGGAAAACAGTATGGTGGTCCCTCAAATCATTGAAACTAGAATTACCATATGATCCAGCAGTTCCACTTCTGATATATACATAAATTGAAAGCTGGATCTCTAAGAAGTATTTGTTCACCCATATACACAGCAGCCAAAGTGTGGAAGCAACCCACTTGTCCATGGATGGATGAATGGATAAATGTGGCACACATTCAATGGAATATTATTCAGTCTTAAAAAGGAATGAAATTCTCACACGTGCTACAACATGGATGAACCTGAGGACATTATACTAAGTGAAATAAGGCAGCCAGTCACATACACAAAAAGACAAACACTGTATATAATTCCATTCATATGAGGTACCTAGAGTAGAACATTCATAGAGGCAGAAAATGGAAGTGTGATTGCCATGGGCTGAGGGACTGGGATAATGTCATTTGATAGGTTTAGAGCTCTGCAACATACAAAGCATCCTAGAGATTGGTTGTACAACGTGAATGTACTTAACACTACTGAACTGTATACTTAAAAATGGTTAATAACTTTTATTATGTGTATTTTGCCACAATTTAAAAAAATAACCTATTTCCTACTTTGGTACAAGGAGGAGACTTAAAAACATTAATAACCTGGAAGCATTGAGGACATCTAGTATCAAAATTGTGGTCCATTGGAAATACCGACAAGGTGCTTGGAAAATCATGGATTTGAAACTTGAAATAGGAAATGAACAAGATGGATTTTGTGTGTGTGTGTGTGTGTGTGTGTGCGCGCAAGCGCATGTGTGTGAGTGCGCATGTGTGCAACCACTAGAAAGCAAAGGAACTCTTTAAGATTAGAAGGACATGGGGCCAGCTTGAAAAGACTCTTCCACTGTCCAAAATGAGAAATTGGACATCTAAGAGGAAAAGTGACTGTGATTTATTCAAGCACATTACACTCATATAAACTCATGGGTTCATTATTTTTTTTAAGTAAAAACATACAGAAAACGTTTAATTTAATTTTATTTATTTATTTATTTTGAGACCGAGTATTGCTCTGTCGCCAGGCTGGAATGCAGTGGCCGCAATCTCGGCTCACTGCAACCTCCGCCTCCTGGGTTCAAGAGATTATTCTGCCTCAGCCTCCCGAGTAGCTGGGACCACAGGCACGTGCCAGCACACCCGGCTAATTTTTGTATTTTTAGTAGAGACGGGGTTTCACCATGTTGGCCAGGATGGTCTCCATGTCTTCAGCTGGTGATCCACCCACCTCGGCCTCTCAAAGTGCTGGGATTACAGGCGTGAGTCACCGCTCCCGGCCAGGTTATTTTTTTTTAAGCCAATAAACAGGCCGGGTGTGGTGGTTCACATCTGTCATCCTAGAATTTTGGGAAACTGAGGTAGGCAGATCACTTGAGGCCAGGAGTTCAAAACCAGCCAGGCCAACATGGTGAAACCCCATCTCTAGGAAATATATAAAACTTAACCAGGCATGGTGATGTGTTCCTATAATCCCAGCTACTTGGGAGGCTGAGGCAGGAGAATCACATAAACCCAGGAGGCAGAGGTTGCAGTGAGCTGAGATTGGGTCACTGCATTCCAGCCTGGGCAACAGAGTGAGACTTTGTCTCAACACAAAAAAAAAAAAAAAAAAAAAAAAAAAAGAATGAATGAAAATATGAAGAGAAGAAAGGATTTAAGAGACGTAACTATTAAATGCAATAACTGGAAATTATTTGGATCCTGATTTGAACAAACCAAGTATAAAAAGACATTTATGAAACGATTGGGGAAATTTGCAGTATGGACTGGGTTTTACATTATATTTAGAAGTCATTACTTTTTTGCTGATGTTATGAGTATGTAAGAAAATATCAGTCTTTTTGAGAAATAAGGGTAAAATGACATGAAAAATTATTAAATAACCAGAAATCTCTCAGAGATAAGAAGAAAAAGTTGGATGAAGTAACCATGAGAAAACATTAGTAATTGTTGATCTTGAGTGACAGACATATCATGGCTCATTACATGTGTCTCTACTTGTGTATTTATTAATTTTCAGAATGTCGAGTTAAAATTATATGTTACGAATGCTGCATTTTAAATGTACATAAATTACATTCTGTACATTTAAAAGTACATTCTGTACATTTAAAAGTAGCTGGGCATGGTGGCTCACACCTGTAATCTCATCACTTAGGAAGGCAGAGGTGGGCGGATCACCTGAGGGCAGGTGTTCAAGACTAGCCTGGCCTACATGGCAAAACGAAGTCTTTACTAAAACTACAAAAATTAGCTGGGGGTGGTGGCGGGCGCCTGTAGTCCCAGCTACTCAGGACGCTGAGGCAGGAGAATCGCTTGAAGCTGGCGAGGGTGAAGGTTGCAGTGAGCTGAGATCTAATCACACTGCACTCCAGCCTGGGTGACAGAACAAGACTCCATCTTAAAAAGAAATAAAAATAAAAATAAATGTACAGAAATTTCAACAAGTAAAATTCCCTTCATACTCTGGATTTCCTTCTAATCTTACTCTAACTTATGCCTTGAATAAATTTGCCCACTGCACTTAATCTTTTCTGTTGTTTATCTTTAAATTGATGGAAACACTGTATAATTTAATTATAATTGAACAATTATGGGAGTATACAAACATTAATACAAATAATATGAAGGGCAATATACATGCTCTAACTTCAATTGTTAAAATTATGCATTAGAGAAAATATAAATTCATCACTTCATCTCTCCCCCTGCCGAACATAAACTCTCAGTAGCAGAAAATGAATTACAGGCTATTTTGGAAAAATGTACCTACCTCAAAATAACCCCCCTTTTTGAGCAAGCAAATTCTTATGTTTATCATTAGAAGTTTATGTGCAATATATTATTATCTTATATAGCAATTTCTGAGTTTCAGGGGAAAATTCTTATTTTACCAAGGACTCTGGCTTTTGGTATGAAACAAATGCAGCACAGGATCAATAGTACTCTTACAGACATTAAATAATATTTGGTGATTATATCTTTATAAAATCTTTTTTGCAAAAAAAAGAAATAATACAGTGTGTGGCACAGACTACAAAGTGTGTTCACACTTACCAGAAAATTGTCCTCTGTAAGTGTTGAATTTTCCTCTTGAATGTGGTTCTGAGTCAACCAGAGAGATGTAAATGTTTTATAAGAGTGAGTGCTAGGTGGTACTGAGAGACTTACTAATTTACAGATAATCTGCATCGATAGTTAATTATGGAAAACAGAATTAGTATCAAAATCATGTTAGTATATTGGAAAGTGGGCCGGGAAAAAAAGGCAAAATGGAAAACCCGGAAACGATAAATTATAGCATTAACATAAAATGATTTACATACACAAAATAGGGAACATCTGTCCACAGATTTAATAGAGACAGGTGAACTCGGACAGTATAGAGCCATTGACAAGCATCAGTCTGAAAATGGCATGCTTGTAGACCCCATTAATATAGAAATTGCAGCCAAAGCTTTCTATAGTAATCATGAATATTCCCAGATTCCAAAACTGCACGAACAACCTACCACTAACTTGCATCTAGCCTTCTAGAAATCCCATTCGTGCAAAAGTCTATTTTAGAAAAATAATTCTATGTTATATCTTTGGTACAATATCCATTTCCTCTCTATTTCTTTTTATATTTCTAGTCACTGTTTCCCAGCCTTCCGAGCGGTATTAAACTGGAGTAATGAAAGTGAAATAGAAGCCGCAGGTTTCTGCAAAGTTATGAGGCTTCATATGCCATTGTAGAACATTTGTGAAACATTTACATCTCCCTGGTTGACTCAGAACTACTCATTAAAGAAGAAAATTCAACATTTATAGAGGACAATTTTCTATTAAGTGTGAACACACCTCACAGTCTGTGCCACATGCTGTATACCATGTCCTTTCTTCATATACCATTTTGGCCATTTGAGTGGGATCCCAAAGCACCCTGGTGGGCTGAGAAGCCTTTCCCAGCCCACCGTATTTTGCAGAACAGCATGATTTGGTGTAAAAGCTTGTACTCCAAAGTCGGGCAAGCCTGGAATCTCTTTCTGATTTTTAACACTTCCTCTCTGGGCCTTAGCTTTTTCATCTGTTAAATGCAGATAGCAATAACCTCTCTCTCAGGGTTCTTAGGCATAGTAAATTAAATGAGACAATATATGTAATGTAAAAATTAACTGAAATACTAGATGTTATGAAATGATGGTGCTGGAATGTATTTTAACTCCTTTCCTTGAAAACACCTTTGGGATACCAACAACGTGAGCACCTTGGGTCAGTCTCACTGGCCTGACTGGGCAGTGACAACTACCCTGGGGACCTGGTCAGTAGCTTTTGCACTCAAGACATTGCTACTCTCTCTGTTCTGTGATTACTGCTATGTATAGCACTAATCCCTTCAAAAGAATGAGACCCGTTTAACTTGGTAATAAGGATTCAGAGAACTACAGAGATCAAAGGGTAAAAATGTAAAAGCTAAGAGAAAAAAACTAAAGCTAGTGGACTGACTGAGCCAGGAGGGCTCAGGGCTGCCTACTGGGTTATTATGTAAAGTAAAGCCACTCAACCGTTTTTACTTCGGCACTCTGAAAAATATTCAATCTGCCAGGGTGCACCTGGGGAACCACACCCTACTCATTAAAATTGGCATGGGAGGAGCAGGTCTTTAAAGAAACTACATTGAATTTAATCCAGAAGCTAAAAATAGGAGAGAGGAGCAATAAAGAAGACAGGAAAACATTAGGAGTCTAGGGCCCAGTGCAGTGGCTCACAACTGTAATCCCAGCACTTTGGGAGGCCAAGGTGGGTGGATCATGAGGTCAGGAGTTGGAGACCAGCCTGAGCAACATGGCGAAACCCCATCTACTAAAAATACAAAAATTATCCGGGTGTGGTGGCGCAAACCCGGGAGGCGGAGGTTGGAGTGAGCCGAGATCTCACCACTGCACTCCAGCCTGGGAGACAGAGTGAGACTCTATCTCAAAAAAAGATTAAAAATAGAGTCTAACAGTAATTGTTGTTGTTTGAAGCCTAAGTTGTGAGGGAAATTTTATTTTCAGAGGAAGTAGAAATCTCTGATTGACATTCACAGTTTAGCAGCTACAATGTTCACTAGTCTCCGGCAACTGGAGTAGAAACTGGAGTCATTGGTTTTTCTGCTGAGGCATGATCAGAATTTCTGCAGACGGGTGCTCAGGATTGAGTTAGTAAGCAGATCTAAAAACAGCCTGAATGTTTTCCTTTAATCACTGAAAACAGCAACTTGAATAAAAGGCAAAAAGCATGATTTGCATGTGAAAAATCTCCCATCTCTAGAGGAAAAACAGTTACATTTTGGTGCCTGTGAGGAGAATAATTTAAAAATGATAGTTCTTATACAGAAAATGGAAGTTTACCACAAATTAAATAAAAAGGTAAAATTGTTAGGGTGTGTGTGAGGGAGGGAGGTGATTCTGCAGGGAAGCAAGGAAAAGAGAGTGCTCCAGCCATGTAAAATTGTTCCAGTAAAAGATAAAGCTTTAGGGATGGTTGACCAGGTGGCGACCATGTATGTCTATGTACAGAAAACACCTGACACTTGAGATAAATTAAATGCATTTAGACCACTTTGTTAATGTCAAGTATTTGTAGTAAGGGTGAGGCCTGCGTCCAGCTCTTCCTCTTTGCCTTGGAGGAAATGAGGATAAACCCAACCCTTGAAATCTGTTTGAAGAAAACAAAAAATTGTTGAGTAGCAATGAGTCTCTGAAGTTTTGGAATAAGCATCTCTGGAGATCTTTACAAACAGGCTAGAGTTTTATTTGCCACTCAATAGTTAATTCAAACTTTAAGCCCGAGGAACATGTGAAATGATTTCTCATCCTGCCCAGGACTTTATGATTTTCAGAAATACAGATGCTCATTACCTTGGGTTATCAAGGAGAAACATTTTTGCTGGCACTAGGCTGGCAGAGCAGAAAGTACCTTTTGTCAGATGTTCCGAGAAACACTTAACAATATTATTTGGCATAAAAGATTACATATAGTTGAGGCCACAGCTTTTTCACAGGATGACTCATCTAAAACAGCCTACGATGTAAATTAGTATCAGCATCTCAAGCATAGTAAAAGTCTTGCAGGTGGTCAGTCAGGATATTATGCAAAAATAGGTGGGAAGGAAATAACTTTTGCTGTTATCCCATTTTGATCAGATTCTAATGTTACCAGTGTCAAGTTGAATACTTGCCCTTCATTTTGAAATTCTTAACTTACTATAGCTCACTAAAAATAAATTCTTTTTCCCCTTTTTTCTGTATATCTAAATCTTACTGTCATTTATAAAATAAGGCAATATTGGCCAGGAGCAGTGGCTCACACCTGTAATCCCAATACTTGGGGAGGCTGAATTGGGAGAGGATCACTTGAGCCTAAGAGTTCCAGACAACTTGGGGCAACAGAGTGAGACCTTGTCTCTGCAAAAAAATGTTAGAATTAGCTGGGTGTGGTGGTGCCTGTCATTAATCCATTACTCAGGAGGCTGAGGTGATCCCTTGAGCCCAGGAGCTCGGGACTGCAGTGAGCTATGATGGTGCCACTGCACTCCAACCTGAGTGACAAAGCAAGACCCTCTCTTGAAAATAAAAAAGACTATATTGCAACTACTTACAAGTAAAGTCACAAGTTGGGTTTGAGCTTACTACAATATCAAATTTTCAAATCCAAATTACAATATAAAATCTATTGTGGGTAGTTTTCCTAGTAGACACTGATATACAATTTCAAACACTTTTAGCTCATTAGTCCCCAGAATTTCTAGTTATGCATAAAAATTATTAAAAAATCTTTAATGGATACTATTGTTTGTTCACTTGGAAAGTGTACTCCTCAGTAGCATTCCAGTTTTTTCTTCTTGGGAGGACGTCTGGACTAGAAATATGTACTAATCACTCTTCTCTTTCCTGGTTATGAACCTTGGAAGGGCAGAGAAGTTGTCCCAAAGTGAGGCTGGGAAGGGGAAAATGAGTATGTGAGCAATCCCAAAGAGAGGAAATGAAAATGGCACGCAAAACCAAAGGCAGGAATGACATCTAGGATGGCTCAAAAGCTAAACACAGAAGCTCTTTCTCCAAGAAAGGACCAAAGGAAAAGCACAAGTTTTTAAAGATTCACTTAGACATCAGGTCTGTGCTTGTGACTTTAGAACTACCCAAGCACATGTTAGGGACTTGCTAAGCCCTCATATATTATCTCATTAAATCTTCAAGGTAGACCTTGCCAATGCTATTTTATTTTATTATTGTGTTTTAATTATAGTTTTTGTAGAGACATGGTTTCGCTATGTCACCCAGGTGGGTTTGAACTCCTGGGCTCAAGTGATCCTCTTGCCTTGGCCTTCCAAAGTGTTGGGATTACAGGTGTGAGCCACTGTGCCCAGCCACCAACCCCATTTTAGAGAAAGATTTCAACCCACATATGTGCGGCTGAAAGCTCCGACTCATAACCACTTTACCAAGCTGCTTACCTGCAGGCTGCCTTACTCTTTTCTTGTGCTACCTTCTGTGTTGTTTCTTTAATGTCCTTTTTCCTTTATTCCAGTTGCTTTACAAGCTAGAACTTCTCCTCTTCCAGCTCTACACCATGACATTATGTACCCTCTGATAATGCAAATGACGCTTCCAATTCAAGTAGTAGAAAATGATCGATTCTAGGATATGTTTCATTGTTTTAGACCACATAACCTGTCAGTGTATTGATATTTCTTCTCATTGAATTGACTCATATTGTCTTTTTATTTGACATTCACCTTTTTCCTTGAACAGTTTATTTCCATTTGAGATATTGAAACCCACCCAATAGTCCCATAGATAGTTGTTGTTATTTTTTTTTAAAATATAAACATAGAAATTGACCCTTCTGGTCTTAAAGCTTGAAACTTGTATTTTTTTTTTAAATCTGAGTTCCTCCTCTAAGAAATGAACTTGAGGCCTGGCAAAAAAAAAGTATCAAAGAACTAGAACTCCCCAGATCATCACATCCAGACAATGAGAGAGACACAGACCCCTCATTCATTATGACTGCTCCCTTGCCCCTTCCGAGTTCCAATTTTCTTAGGCATTGCTACATTTCTTCTCTGCTGTATAAACCCCTAGTTTTAGCCAGTGAGGGAGATGGATCTGAGACTCCTCAGCTGCAACACCCAATTAAAGACTTCTTTCTTGGCAATTCTTGTCTCAGTCATTGGCTTTCTGTGCAGAGAGCAGCAGGACCTAAACAAAACCCTTGGTGTTTTGGTAATAATTTCCTATAGAAGTTTTTTCAGGTGCTTCAAATTTGACAGATGTTATCTTCTTTCAGATATATTTTAGTGTTGTAGTTTTCCCTATCACAACTGAAAAGATTAATACCATTTACAGGAGGATTTGTTGTTCTCCAATATACTTTCCGGAAAGTGTTTTTAATACTGATTATTAGGTACGGTTTGATATACACTTAAATTTAGTATGCATTTGGATTCTGAGAGCTTTTACTCTGCTATTTTAGGCATGCCTCAGGTGCTGTTTTCATAAGGTGATTTTTTTTTAAAAAAAAGAGTTTCACTCTTCCTGCCCAGGCTGGAGTGATCTCAGCTCACTGCAACCTTCGCCTCCCAGGATCAAGCAATTCTCCTGCCTCAGCTTCCCAAGTAGCTGGGATTATATGTGTGTGCCACAATGCCTGGCTAATTTTTGTATTATTAGTAGAGACAGGGTTTCACCATGTTGACCGGACTGGTCTCCAACTCCTGACTTCAGGTGATCTGCCTACCTCGGCCTCCCAAAGTGCTGGGATTATAGGTGCAAACCACCGCGCTCAGCCTATGAGGTGAGTTTTGCTGATAATTTTGAGGCTATCACTCAGGGCTAGAGTCATCAGACACAGCTTAGTGCTATTTGCCATCTTCCTTTTTTATGTTTTGTTGGTGCTTTAGTTGTAGCTTGTGCCAGAATTAATTAAATACCCTGAGCAGGGAAACCTTTCCTGTTTCATGTCAGCACCATGACCTTAAACACTTAGATGCTCATATAGCCTTTATATGTTGCCTGAAGGGTGCTAACAGTCACTGTGAGGCAGCTGCACTTCCTGACAACCCATCACTGTACATTACATGAATCATCCCAATGGGCGTTATTACAGGGCATCACTGTGCCCACTTCTTGCCTCATAGGGACCTCTACTGATCCCACTCCTGAAGGCAAATGGATGATGCCAGTGCAGTAATAGCACTGTTATTAAATAGGCTGCTTAAGAGGCATTTTTCTCAGTTTAATTTTACTGTGCTTTACAGGGAGAGTTGCAATCATAAACCACAATTAAAATCCTGATCATAAGGTACTCACTTTTTTTAGACAGCATATTAATGTCTATACGGCTTATTTTTAGGATGTTCTAGGGTCATGTGTATACTGAGCAAAATAAACAGCAGGCTGAGAGTTCAGAATGTGCAGCACTTTGGCATAACTCATGGCTTGGCCCAGCTTAGTCATTTACCCCTTTTAAGATATCACTGAGGCTGGGTACAGCAGTTCATGCCTGTAATCCCAGGACTTTGGAAGGCTGAGGTGGGTGGATCATGAGGTCAGGAGATTGAGACCACCCTGGCTAAAATGGTGAAACCCTAACTCTACTAAAAAATACACACACAAAAAAATTACCTGGGCGTGGTAGCACGCACCTGTAATCCCAGCTACTTGGGAGGCTGAGGTCGGAGAATCGCTTGAACCAGGAGGCACAGGTTGCATTGAACCAAGATTTTGCTACTGCACTGTAGCCTGGGTGACAGAGTGGGATTCTGTCAAAAAAACAAAAAAGACATCACTGAAGAAACAGGAGTTCTAGGATATATCTCCCAAGGGAACAGCTGAGGTGCCCAAAGGGAGTATATGGGGTGGGCAGAAAATTAACCCAGATGGAACTCATCTATGAATACTTGAGTGTCTACTTTTAGAACTCTCGTTGTCTCTGTTTCTGACAGAGGTATCCTGAGGGGCTCCTAATTTCTCAGTGTTCACAATACACTAGACACATAGTGTGATAAGCAATCTATTTACATTATTTCACTTGATTTTTGACAACCATCACATGAAATAAATATTAGGGTCCCAGATTATAAATTAGGAAAGAAAAGCTTAGAGTAGTGACAGTCGAAATGTGATCTAAAAACTGTTAACAGTCCACAAATTGGGTTCAGTGTATACTACTCGGGTGATGAGTGCCTCAAAGTCTCACAGATTACCACTAAAAAACCTACTCATAGAACAAAACACCTCCCATTCCTCAGTAAGTTATGGAAATGAAAAAATTAAAAAATAAGAAGAAAAACTGTTAACAGTCCACAATGAAGTTAGAGCAAAACTTAAGAGTACTGAGGAACATTTATAGCAATTTAGCATTGCTAAGATATTTTTATTGCATTTTGCAAAAGTATTCATCCATAATAGATGGGAAACAGCAAGAAAGGAAGAACTGAAGAAGCAAAAGGAAGGAGAAAAAAGAAGGAACAAGGGTAAAAACAACAACCTGATCCTTCACTGTAGACAGCCTGAGAAACAGGGGCTTAGACCTTTAATGATGAGTCCAAATTCCATATCAGGCAAATGTCGGATCTAAGATTTAAACCCTATCCTGGCTTCAAAGCCCTTGCTCTTTAGTATAACACTCTGTTACCTACTTGATAACAGTGATGGTAAGTCAAGAAAGAAATCAAACAGCAATTTGATGACTATTTATCCTTATCTTCAAGAGATTTAGGAACTCAACTTCAAAATTTGGGGGACTGATTCTTATATAGAATAAGAGAGTTTATACCTAAGAAGAGAGTTTATACCTAAGTCAAGATTCTGGCCTACAGCCACCATCATCTTTTTGACTGTCATAATCATGGTTAACATTAATTGGGAGCTAAGACTCAAGAATTGCCCCACGTGCTTAACATGAATTATCCTATAATCCCCAGGATAACCCAATGAGGCAGTTATAATTTGGCTTTGGAGCAGCAGAGCCAGGATGCAAATCAAGTGTGCTTTACACCAAGCTCTTAGCCACATGGCTATACTTTTCCCATCTATAATCCATGATAGATTTACACAAAGGTTTGGCAAGGCGCTAGAACTTACTCATTAATACCAGATGCTGGGTTTAAATTTCATCTAGAGCTGTGTGATCTTGGACATGTTACTTAATCTCTCTGTGCTTCAGTTATCACTGTAAAATGGGCATAAAAAGACCAGCCTCAAAGGTTTATGGCAAGAATTTAATTTTTTAAAATGCATATTTGCACAGTGCTTGGCACATAGATAGCGTTCCATAAATGGTAGCTACTGGTAATATTAAAGTCATAAATCAGTAGTTTTCAGGTTAACTCCAGAGTAAAAAGAACATAGTGTATGATAGTGTGTGGATTTTCATTCTCAATCATAGATTTTACTAAACTTTGCTTTTCTTATTAAACTGTGACTTTAAGGAGTTCTGTTATACTATGAAAGAGTGAAATTAACTTAATTCTTCCTATTTGCTATGATACCACACTCTTTTTTTTTTTTTTGGAGACAGAGTTTTGTTTTTGTTGCCCAGGCTGGTGTGTGCAATGGCTCAATCTCAGCTCCCCGCAACCTCCACCTCCTGGGTTCAACCAATTCTCCTGCCTCGGCCTCCCAAGTAGTTGGGATTACAGGCATGCACCACCATGTCTGACTAATTTTGTATTTTTAGTAGAGATGGGGCTTTCCATGTTGGTCAGGCTGGTCTTGAACTCACGAACTCGATGATCTGCCTGCCTTGGCCTCCCAAAGTGCTGGGATTACAGGCAAGAGCCACCATGTTCAGCTGATGCCACACTCTTTATTTCAAATATTCCCACTTAATTAAATTGCTGCTCCTTTAAATATTAAAATTTGAAGACTTCAATAGACGTTAGGAAGCTCTTAATTCGGGGAAAGGAAACCATCATTTATGTACATGCTTCATTAATTATCAAGGTTACCAAGATTTATGATTTGCATTTTAAGAATGTAAGTTCCAGGCTGGGCACATTGGGTCACACCTGTAATCTTAGCACGTTGGGAGGCGGAGGTGGACAGATCACTTGAGGTCAGGAGTTCGAGACCAGACTGGCCAACATGGCAAAACCCCGTTTCTACAAAAATAAAAAATTAGCCGGCCATGGTATCACAGGCCTCTAATCCCAGCTACTAGGGAGGCCAAGGTAGGAGAATTGCTTGAACCCAGGAGTCGGAGGTTGCAGTGAGCCGAGACCGTGCCATTGCACTCCAGCCTGGGAGAAAGAGCAAGACTCCATCACAAAAACAAAACAAAACAAAACAAACTTAAAAAAGAATGTTAAGTTCCAGAAAGCAAGAATGTTTGCCTGTTTTAACCACAATGCCTAAAAGGTGTCTAGTGCTTAGCAGGTACTCAACATATCCGTTGAATAAATGCATCTTATTGGATAACTCTGTCACAGCAATGCATCCTTCTTTGAATTGGATTTAAGTTTGCCTTTGAAAAAAATGTATCTTAAAAAAAATAACATTTGTTCTTTCTCTGCTAAGAAAAGTCAGCTCTACTACAGTGGAGGTGGGACGGTGGGAAATAAATAAGAGCATTCTGTATTCACCTGCCTGAGGCAGAAAAGCCAGCCAGAGGCTACTGGCTGAGCCTCTGCAGTCAGGACGCGTCTCCTGCTTGCAGCGCGGCTGCAAGGCCTGGCGGCTTCTAGGAGCCTACACCTCCGTCATCGCCTTCGGGGAGGGATGGGGCTAGGAGCGCAGTGCGGAACCCCGGCCAGCCACCGAGTCACTGCCACATCACGATGAGTCAGATGCGCTGTGCGCCGGGCGGATTTGTCAGATCCGCTGCTGCATCCCGGCCTGGCAGGGCTCGCTGGGTTCTCAGTGCCGTCCTAGCTCTGCAATGCAGCGCGGAACAGGGGCTTGTGGGGGTGGCTCGTCCCGGAGCAGGACTCCCAGAAACTCGGGAAGCGACGTCGCTGCTCAGATAAACCCTCGCGCTCTGCTGCCAGCGTCCTGGCCAGGAGCTCCTCTGAAACGGACTCTCCTAAGCGAGCCTGGCGTTTCTGCCTCCATTGTCTATTTCCTGACCTCTCATCTCCTCGGAAAAGCTAAACGGTTCTTAGCAATCCGTGCTTCTCCTCTAGCTTCACTGACCTTTTTTGGGGGGTAACAAACTAAAGAAAGAAGTTGATGTTTGAGTAAATAAAATGTGTCATGCCAGTGCCCTGGGAATCTGATACAGCTGGTCCAGGAGGAGCCTGGGTCCTGCTTTGTTTTGTTTTCAGATACGGTGTCTAGCTCTCTTGTCAGGCTGGAGTGCAGCGGCGAGACTAGCTCCCTGTAGCCTCAACCTCCCGGGCTCTCGTGATCTTCCTGCTTCAGCATCCCGATTAGCTGCAACTACAGGTGGCTGCCACCGCCCCCTGAAATATTTCTTATAGGGGCCTTGCCTTGTTGCCCAGGCTGGTCTCGAACTCTTGGACTCTGGGGATCCTCCCACCTCGGCCTACAGAGTAGCTGGGATTACAGATGTGCCTCCATGCCCAGCTATGCCTATTCTTGAAGGCTCTCCATGTCATTTCCGTGGGCAGCCAGGTTTCTCTGCCATCAGGCTAGATGATTTCCAAGAGCCCTTCCAACTCTAAAATTCTATGAGTAAAGATTTTTTTTTCCAACCTAGTCCCTTTGAGCCAAGAAAAGAACTCATTCATTCTATTAATTTAGACAAACCTACAAAGGTAGAAAGATTCTTAGAATTTTATTTCAGTAAAAATGAAATGTTTGGTCACTTGGGCAAGTACAGAGCTGTTTACACTTAAATTCCCATTCATAAGGGTGAAATTCTATCCCCCAAGTTCCAAAGTGAACAAAAGTCCTAATTTGGAGCCCAGTGCACTGTGGCCTCTCACGCCCTGGTAGGGCCAGGGCCCCAAGGGAGAGGACCTGGCTGCTGGGTCAGCAGTGTTTGAAGGCTCCCATTTTATTTGCAGCCACAGCCGGTGCCAAGTTCATTGTGAGCAGCACTTCCTGCCTTGTTTGTGAGCTGCAGGCTGCATCAGGAAATAAAGTTTGTAAAATTACATTCTCTGGCTGAGTCTAGCCCTTTGTTGAAATAGCCACATTATCTATGACAACAGTAACAAGGCCAAAGGTGAGAAAATCTACATGAATTAGTCTCTCAAAAGTATTCAGATAAGGGCAGAAAGACCAGATGTTTCCTTTCCAAGTGACAAAGGGCTTGAGAATAACAGGTAGGAAGAACAACTTGAAAGCTTCACTTGGGTTTCTTTTTCAGTACCTAAGAATATTACTAAGTTCCCCAAAAGTATTGCACCCCTGGATTCTAGTCTATTTTAATTTTTGAGACAGTGTCTTGCTCTGTCTCCTAAACTGGAGTACATGACCACAGCTCACTGCTGCCTTGAACTCCTAGGTTCAAGTGATCCTCTTGCCTTGGCCTCCCAAAATTCTGGGGTTATAAGCATGAGCCACTGCACCTGGTCATCCCTAGATTCTAGATCAGGGTCTGGCACATAATAGATGTTCAGTAAATATTAAACAGATGTATGAATCAGACAGTCCTGGTCATCTACTTATCTACCTCCTGAGAGTTTTGTGGGTTTTTTTGCTTGTTTTATTTTTTTTGAGACAGAATCTCACTTTGTAGTTGCCTAAACTGGAGTGCGGTGGTGTAATCTCAGCTCACCGCAACCTTTACCTCCCAGGTTCAAGCTATTCTTGTGCCTCAGCCTCCTCAGTAGCTGGGATTACAGGCACACAACCCCATGCCTGGCTAATTTTTGTATTTTAGTAGAAAAGGGTTTTACTATGTTGACCAGACTGGTCTCGAACTCCTGGCCTCAAGTGATCTGCCTACTGAGAGTTAATTCAGGAAAAACTACTAAATTATAAGCTCCTAAAGGCAGAGATTGGGTCCTTATAGGACCTGGCAAAATTATCAGCAAAGATTTGTTGAAATGAATTGACTAAGAGCTCTTCTAGGTGGGGGAAAGTGAGGAAACATAAAAGCTAATAATAAAAATTGGAAAAGGACATAGGTATGTATTGGACAAATCCAGCATTTCTTCAAAAATTCATATATTGATTCATTGATGACATATAAGCAAAGATAAGGTCATCTTTAACTGTAAATGTTAATACTTCTTCAGTAAGAGAAACAGCATGACTCAAGGCAATGGATTTATGGACATTAATTTGGCAGTTTTAGGACAAAATTCTAAGTGGTTGATGATAGTGAAAAATTGAATTGCCTTAAATGCCTAACAGTAAGGAACTTTTAAAATAAACTATGATGCTTTCATGCAATTATGTTTTCAGATAAAATCATGTTTTCAAAAACTATATATGGACATGGAGAAATAGTGTTAAGTCAAGAAGATATGGCGGTAGAAACCATTGACTTCCTACCCATACCACTTCCCTTCCCCTTCCTAACGCCTCACAATTTTGTTGGGATTTCTATCCTCCTCTGCACAGATGTGTGCTTCAGGGGAGGCGGTCGCCAGCCCTGCCCTGAAGAGTGAATCATCAGTGAGTGGTGAATGTGAATTCCCCTGGCTTGTGATCTGCTGAGACAAGGGAGTGTGATTCATTCCAGGCCAGTGAGGTGGATGAGAGTGGAGAGGCTTCTGGAAAAGCTTCTCTCTATCTTTAAAAGCAGGAAACAAAGTCATGTGTCTATTAAATTTTAGAGTCTACATGTGATAAAGCCACCGTGCAGCCAGGCCTGAGGCTGAGCTGACAAGCCTGGGAGTGTGGAAGAATGCAAAGTCCCCAGATGGTTGATCTGGCGATCTCTTGACTCCTTAGCCTTGGAAGCTACAGGTCAGGGACCAAGAGTCAATCTACCAAATAAGTCAATTTCTACTATGGCCGATTTACTCACTGCTTTATTTTTATTTTTTTATTTTTTATTTTTTTGAGACACAGTCTTGCTCTTTTGGCCAGGCTGGAGTACAGTGTTATGATCCCGGCTTACTGCAACCTCTATCTCCTGGGATCAAGCAATTCTTCTGCCTCAGCCTCCCAAGTAGCCAAGATTACAGGTGTGTGCCACCACGCCCAGCTAATATTTTAATTGTTTTAGTAGTGGCGGAGTTTCACCATGTTGGCCCGGCTGGTCTTGAACTCCCAACCTCAGGTAATCCACCTGCCTTGGCCTCCCAAAGTGCTGGGATTACAGGAGTGAACTACCACTCCGGCCTACTCACTTCTTTTAAATATATAGATACAGTTGACTGATTTTCATTTTGTCTTCATGACAGCATTTAAGAAATATTAAAATTGTCTCCATCCCAGTTCCTTGTTGCTGTAATGAAGACTGACTTTTGATGAGTTGTCCAGCTAAAGAACTCATCTTATTTCCAAAAGTAGTATGTGAACTGTTTCTTATAGTTTAAACCAATTGCATAGTGAGTCCATGTTCCCTCTTAATTGCAACTAAAAGTATACTACTATGATACATGCAGTATAAGAGACAGGGAGACTTGGGGGTGGGGAGATACTTCTGGGTTGTAGGAGTGGAAATATAGCTGATTTATGCCTTCACTGTATATTCATCTTTGTATTTCTCTGTATTTCCTAAATTTTCTGTAATGAACATATATTGCTATTATGAATAAAGTTGAAAGGTTTTTTTTTTTTTCTTTTGAGACGAGTCTTGCTCTGTCACCCAGGCTGGAGTGCAGTCGTGCAATCTGGACTCACTGCAAGCTCCACCTCCTGGGTTCAGGCAATTCTCATGCCTCAGCCACTCAAGTAGCTGAGATTACGTGCATGCCACCACACCCAGCTAATTTTTGTATTTTTAGGTAGAGACAGGGTTTGCCATGGTGTCCAGGCTGGTCTCAAACTCCTGGCCTCAAGGGATCCATTCTCCTTGGCTTCCCAAAGGGCTGGGATTACAGGTATGAGCCACCACCTGAAAGCTGTTCTTAAAAACTAGTTTGAGGGCTATAAATGGTATGGGTGCTAATCTAGAGGGTTGTAAAATCATTGACAACTGACATCTAGAGCTTAATAAAGTGGTAGGTGGGCAGGTGAGACTTCCCGAACAAGGAGTGATTGAATAAATTTTAGAAGACTGAGTGTGCATACGATGAGCAGGAAGAAGTGAAGGTTAGGACCTCTCCATCCATTGTTTGTGATTTGGCACTGGAGGATTGAAAGGCCATATTCACAATATTTAAGCCAGGCGTGGTGGCTCATGCCTGTAATCCCAGCACTTTGGGAGGCTGAGACGGGTGGATCACGAGGTCAGGAGTTCGAGGTCAGCCAGGCCAACATAGAAAAACCCTGACTTTACTAAAAATACAAAAAATTAACCAGGCATGGTGATGGGCGCCCGTAACCCCAGCTACTTGGGAGTCTGAGGCAGGAGAATCGCTTGAACCTGAGAGGTGGTTGAAGTGAGGCAAGATCGTGCCGTTGCACTCCAGCCTGGGGAACAAGAGCAAGACTCTACCTCAGTAAACAAAACAAAACAATATTTATGGTCTCGTCCATGCCTCATGCTTTACAAATACGTCATCTTTCATCATCGCAACAGTTGTGAAAGCAGGTAGTATTTTCATTTCGTAGAGGTAAGAAGTGAAGCTCAAATGTGCACACAAGTAACAGATATCACAACTGTGATTTTAATTCAGATCTGGCATTAAACATTGTGTTGGGCACGTACTGGGAGTGCACATCATAGAACATCAGAGCCAAAGAGACGATTTGGAAAAAAAGCTGTTGTGATTGTAAGTGACAGCAATCCAACTCAAAGTAGTTAGGCAAAAATGGCAATGTTTGCCTTAGGTAGCTAGGAAGGAATGGAGCGAAACCAGCAACAAGCTTGACTGTGCCTGAGGTGAAGGAAGGTAGACGGTACCGGAGGTGTGGAAGCATTTTTTTCCACTTTAGGAGACAGCTTCTCAAGGCTGGAAAGAGGGGAGCTCAGAACACACCTCCACCATACCACTGCCCACTTCCTGTGACCTCTGCCCCCAAACCGGAAGACCCAAAGAGGCAGCTTCTCAAAGTAAAAGTGGAATGAAGGTTAAGTTGGTCTAAAAACCCATCCAACAATTTCTGGAAAGAGTCTCTGCGTCATTTTGTTATTTATATGTCACTGCTTTTTGCATAATATTGTTTGCCCTTAAAAAACAAATCTGGACACAGCAAGTTGTTTATTTGCAGAGAGAGAAATCTTACTCACACTTCCTGCCATCCAGCAGCAAAGAATACTGACCACAGAGTGACCCTTAAGGGTAAGGCTTTAATGAGCATTAGGCTGACTGCCTGTTTTCCAACCTGGTGCAAAATATTTATATTTTAGAAATTGTGATTTTAGGGGGGGCACGGTGGTTATGCCTGTAATCCCAGCTTTTTGGGAGGCCGAGGCAGGAGGATCTACTGAGGTCAGGAGTCAAGATTGGCCTGGCCAACATGCTGAAACCCTGTCTCTACTAAAAATACGAAAATTAGCCGGGTGTGATGGCGGTTGCCTGTAATTCCAGCTACTCAGGAAACTGAGGCAGAGAGAGCTGCTTGAATCCAGAGGCAGAGGTTGCAGTGAGCCAAGATCATGCTACTGCACTCCCGCCTCACAGAGTAAGAGTCCATCTCAAAAAAAAAATTGTGATTTTAACATTACTGCAAGAGGGGCTTCTATTTCCTTTTTCCTCTATCCAGTCCCTAGATTAAGAGTTGGCAAAAAAAATTTTTTTTTTTGAGACAGAGTTTTGCTCTTGTTACCCAGGCTGGAGTGCAATGGCGTGATCTCGGCTCACCGCAACCTCCGCCTCCTGGGTTCAGGCAATTCTCCTGCCTCAGCCTCCTGAGTAGCTGGGATTACAGGCACGCGCTACCATGCCCAGCTAATTTTTTGTATCTTTAGTACAGACGGGGTTTCACCATGTTGACCAGGATGGTCTTATCTCTTGACCTCGTGATCCAACTGCCTTGGCCTCCCAAAGTGCTGGGATTACAAGCTTGAGCCACCGCGCCCGGCCATTGGCAAATTTTTTCTACAAAAAAACAAATTGTAATTATCTTTGACTCTGGAAACCATGTGATCTCTGTTGCAACTGCTAAACTGCCTTTGTCTTGCAAAAGCAGCTGTGGATGATATGTATGCAAATGAGCATGGCTGTGTTCCAATAAAACTTTATTTTCAAAAATAGGAAGTCAGCCAGGGTTTGTTCACAGGTCTTGGCTTGCCCTAGATCACTGATTTTTTTCCAAACTTAAAAATTACCAATTTTTGTTGGTTTTAAACCCATGCCAGAACAAGAGAACTTCACAATTTTCTATGGCTATCCTGTGTTTCGGTTGGTTGGATGATTGCCCAAAGAATCAGTCCACAATAGGAATTATTGTTACCTGTTTAATGTTTCTGCTGGTTCCAGAGAGGAATAATCTTATCAAGGCATGTAGGTTAAAAAAATTTTAATTAGTAAAACTATAGCTATAGAAAAATACATTTAATGTTTTTATTTTTATTTATTTATTTATTTTTTTTGAGATGGAGTTTCGCTCTTGTTACCCAGGCTGGAGTGCAATGGCATGATCTCGGCTCACCGCAACCTCCACCTCCTGGGTTCAGGCAATTCTCCTGCCTCAGCCTCCTGAGTAGTTGGGATTACAGGCATGCAACATCATGCCCAGCTAATTTTTTGTATTTTTTTTTTTTTAGTAGAGACGGGGTTTCACCATGTTGACCAGAATGGTCTCGATCTCTTGACCTCGTGATCCACCCGTCTCGGCCTCCCAAAGTGCTGGGATTATAGGCTTGAGCCACCGCGCCCGGACTAATGTTTTTAAACCTTGTATTTAAAAGGTAAATTTGGCTGGATGTGGTGACTCATCACTGTAATCCCAGCATTTTAGGAAGCTGAGGCCGCTGGATTGCTTGAGCCCAGGAGTTCAAAACCAGCCTGGGCAACATGGAGAGACCCCATCTCTACAAAAAATACAAAATTTAGCTGGGCATGGTGGTGCACGCCTGTAGTCCCAGCTACCTTGGGAGGCTGAGGTAGGAGGACCACTTGAGCCCAGGAAGTCAAGGCTGCAGTGAGCTGAGGTGGTGCCACTGCACTCCAGCCTGGGCAACACGGTGAGACCTTGTCTAAAAAATAAATACATAAAATTAAAGGTAAATGTAAGTAAGAAAAGAAAGATGCAAACTGAATTGTGAGTAGATGGAGGGATCATAAATTTGGGCGCCAGTAACTATTTTTCTCACTGTGATGGGAAAATTGATAGGTGAAATAATAGAGTAGCCGTTATTTTAAGTCTACAGGAGTTTTTGTCCAATGACAAATATGAAATTCAAAACCCGTTTATTGGTTGTGCCTGACTAGTTTTCTTTTTCTTTTCTGATTAATAACAATTTATTATTATATGTTTTAAAAATCTGGACTTATAGAACATTTTAATAATTGTTCCTACACAGCATTAAATGCACACTATCTTACTTAAACTTAAAAAGAAACTCCATTTTGGTGATAGCTACTATCACCTCTTATACCATGACTAGCAAACATCCTCAGAAATATAAGCCTACTTCACATGTGCATGGTAACCGGGGAAATTACGGTGGATTGGGCACCATTATTCTTACTTTCAGATATAAAACAACATGGAGACTGATTTTTCCCAAATCATATATCTAGTGACCTGCAGATTTTTGGACTTCAAGTCAACATTCTTTTTTTTTTTTTTGAGACGGAGTCTCCCTCTGTTGCCCAGGCTAGAGTGCAGTGGCGCCTTAGCTCACCACACCTCCACCTTCTGGATTAAGTGACTCTCCTGCTTCAGCCTCCAGAGTAGCTGGGAATACAGGTGCCCACCACCGCACCTGGCTAATTTTTGTATTTTTAGTAGAGATGGGTTTCACCATGTTGGCCAGGCTGGTCTTAAACTCCTAACCTTCTGATCTGCCTGCCTCGGCCTCCCAAAGTGCTGGGATTACAGGCATGAGCCACCACACCTGGCCTCTACATTCTTATATGCCACAGTTACCAAGCTGCCTTTGTTGACATACAGACTTTTCAACTTGCAGTTGTCTTACAGATAAAAATAATAACAAAATTATAGTATGTCTTTTGGGCATATTACTTAAATCAGTAGAATAAAGGGGTAGAAAATATGTATGTGGACTTGTTCTTCTTTTCTTTTCTTTCTTTTTTTTTTTGTTCTTTGAGATAGGGTCTCGCTCTGCCACCAGGTTGGAGTGAAGTGATGCAATCACTGCTCACTGCAGCCTCAACCTCCTGGCCTCAAGTGAGCCTCCCACATCAGCCTCCTGAGTAGCTAGGACTACAGGTATGTGTGCCACCATACTTGGCTAATTGTTTTTTGTAACATGTCGGGGTTTGACATGTTACCCAGCCTGGTCTTGAACTCCTGGCCCCAAGCCTCTGGCTCAGCCTCCCAAAGTGCTGGTATTACAGGTGTGAACCATGGCATCTGGCTTGCATTGTGCACTTCTAGAGGGTCAGGTGAACCACACAAGTTCCCAGATGTGCTTCCATGTTTCACAGTGAATTCATGTTTTTGGCTCAATCATGACAATTTAGACTGTTTAAGAAGGTGTGTACCAACTTTAATATTTTATTTTATACCAGTGATGCATGAATTTTATTGGAAAAAATATTATTTTACTGAGTCATCTTAGTAGGCTTGATCATTGTCCTTGGAACTTTCCTATTTTGTGACACACTGACTTAAGAATCAACTCTATATCTGGATGTGAAAAATCTGCAATGAGAATAGCAAAAAATTATATTGCTTTAATAGAAAAATCATTGATAATTGCCATGTATTGATGATTTCAGGTGAATCTATTCTGCATTTAACTGACAATCAGTAGTTTCCAAGCTATCCCAGAGTTTTAGCTTAAACACATAGTACATGCATAATAAACATCAGTTGAATGAATGAATGATTGAATGACCACAGACTTTCAGGACCTGGAAGGGAGGATGTAAAGAACCCAGGGCCAAGCATCATGCACGCACCAGGGCATCTGGATCCCCTCTGAAAGCCAGCTTCCTTTCCCACGACCCAAGTGTTCTTTTCTTTTATGCATTTTCTTTAATCATGACAAAATACATACAATATAAAATGTACCATTTTAACTGTCTGTAGATGCACAGTTTGGTGTTATTCACGGCATTCACACTGTTGTCCAACCATCACCACCAGCTATCTCCAGAGCTTTTTCTTCCTCCCCAGCTGACACCCTTTACTCATTAATAATAACTCCCCGTTCTTTCTCCCCTGAGGGAGACTGTTCCTGCTACTCTTCTGTTTCTTTTTTTAAGTTGCCATTCTAAGGGTATGGCCTAATTAGTTTTTAGCTAGTTGAGAAGATTATGAAAAAGAGAACAAATGAGCATGAGAATCCAGTAGCAACCGAGCAGAACCAGTCTACTTCTGTCTCTCAATACGATCACTCTAGGTACCTCACGTAAGTGGAATGATACAACATCTGCCCTTCTGTGTCTGGCTGATTTCACTTGGCATAATGTCTTCAGGGTTCATCAACATTGTAACATGTGTAAGACTTTCAGTTCTTTCGTTTATTTATTTCGAGACAGAGTCTCGCTCTGCCTCCTAGGTTCAAGTGATTCTCCTGCCTCAGCCTCCCAAGTAGCTGGGATTGCAGGTGCTCACCACCACGCCCAACTAATTTTTGTATTTTTAGTGGAAACAGGGTTTCACCATGTTTGCCAGGCTGGTCTCAAACTCCTGGCCTCAAATGACCCACCCACGTCAGCCTCCCAAAGTGCTGGGATTACAGGCGTGAGCCACCATGCCTGGTCCTTCATTCCTTTCTAAAGCTGAATGATTCCACACTATGTGCTGTTGTATGTATGCACGACATTTTGTTTATCCATTAATCTGTCAGTGGACATTCGGATGGTCTCCACCTTTTGGCTATTGTGAATGATGCTGCTTTGAACATGGGTGCAGAAATATTTGCTTGAAAGCCCTGCTTTCAATTATTTTGGGAATACACCCAGAAGTGCCATTGCTGGATCTATGATAATTCTGTTTAACTTTTTGAAGAACTTCTAGATATTTTTTGTTTGGTTTTGGTTCTTGAGACAGAGTCTGGCTCTATTGCCTAGGCTGGAGTGCCACAGCCCCATCTCAGCTCACTGCAACCTCTGTCTCCTGATTTTCCCACCTCAGTATCCCCAGTAGCTGGGACTACAGGTGCACACCACCACATCCAGATAATTTTTGTACTTTTAGGAGAGACGGGGTTTTGCCATGTTGACCAAGTTGGTATCAAACCCCTGAGCTCAAGTCATCCACATGCTTTGGCCTCGCAAAATGCTGGGATTACGGGTGTGAGCCACTGCGCCCAGCCTGCCATACTGTTTTTGTTGTTGTTGTTCTTTCTTTCTTTCTTTTTTTACAGTGGCTGCACTATTTTACGTTTTCTTCAGCAACGCACAGGGGTACTTATTTCTCCACATCCTCATCAACACTTGCTATTCTCTGGTTTTTTTTTTTTTTTTCTTAATAGTTGTCATTCTAAGGGTATGGCCTAATTAGTTTTTAACTGGGTGAGAAGATGAAGAAAAAAGAGAGCAAATGAGCATGAGAATCCAGTAACAACCAAACAGAACTAAAGACTCGAGACTTCCTATAAGCAGCCATGGACTGTCCTTTTGCCTTGCCTGTTGTGGATATTCCTGAAGTAGCGAGATCTCAACACACTAATAAGAAAACAGATTATGTCATAACCTATTTGACATAAAACATAATCAGTCTATCTGTTTTATATAATTCCAAATATATATGGCAATTTAAGAACATACAATAAGATCAAACAATTCAGAAAAAAAAGAGGAAACAAGCATTTGAATCGGGAATATCACATGTGAATTTATATTACATTATACTACTTTTTCCAAAATTAGGGGAAATGTCCCAATTCCAACATTTGCTAGGAGTCCAGTGACCAACCAATCCTTAAATGCTCCCTTCCACGGCCCTCGCTGTCACCTAAGCACACCCTTGGGCTCCCATGTCCTCAAAGTGCCATCTGCCTGACTCCCACACCCAACAGAGAACAGTTCTCTTATCGGAATAATTTAAGCTTGCTGTTGTTTCTCACTGCCAGATGGAGTTTTGCTGTGTGTTTGTCATCTTCCAGCAACAGATGGTGCTGGTCTACTCCACAGCAATTCTGCTCCGTCCTCATAATCTTCCTACAGGGAACAAGCTTAGCTACGTGTGCTCCCAGTTCAAGCTCTCTCTTCAGTGACTACAGCCACGTACAGCAATTGCTCCTAGGACGTAGACACTGTGCCCATCAGAATAGCTGCATTTGGAGGAACTTTTTTAATAGCATTGGTTTTGTATTAGTCCAAACCAGCTCTCCTCCACAAATTCTGCGGGCTGGGCTTCAGTCTTGGTTACCAGTTTGGACATTCATTTCCTCAAGATAACTTTTGAAATAGACTTAATTTTTCAGAGAAGTTTCAGGTTCAAGCAAAATCAAGCAGAAAGTAGAGAGTTCCCATCTAGTGGTATACAGAACAGAATTCATTAGGTGAGGAAAGCACATTGCAGGACATTATCTATACTGCGATCATGTGATGTGTTTTTATCCTAAGAAAGAGGTCTGGCAAGGGCTGGGCGTGGTGGTTCAGACTTGTAATCCAGCACTCTGGGGGGCCAAGCAGGAGGATCTCATGAGGCCAGGAGTTTGAGACCAGCCTGCTCAACATAGTGAGACCTGCCATCGCTACAAAAAAAATAATAATAATAAATAGAAATTTAAAAAAAAGAAAGAGATCTGGCAGTATATTATCTCTGGTCTCTGGAGACTGGGACTATAAGAGGTATTCAGAGTTTTTTGCACTGCTGTATTGTTTGAATTTTCTACAATAAGAATGTTTAAAAAAATTAAAGATATTCCACTTAATGATAAAGTACAGTGTATTAGTCTGTTCTCAGGCTGCTAATAAAGACATACCCAAGACTGGGTCATTTATAAAGGAAAGAGGTTTAATGAACTCACAGTTCCAGATGGCTGGGGAGGCCTCGCAATCATGGCAGAAGGCAAGGAGGAGCAAAGGCTTGTCTTACATGGCAGCAGGCAAACAGAAAATGAAAACCAAGTGAAAAGGGTTTCCCCTTATAAAACTATCAGATCTCACAAGACTTATTCACTACCACGAGACCAGTAGCAGGGAAAGAGCCCCCGTGATTCAATTATCTGCCACTGGGCCCCTCCCACAACATGTGGGAATCATGGGAGCTACAATTCAAGATGAGATTTGGGTGAGGACACAGCCAAACCATATCAAACAGCAAGTCCTTGAATAATGTCCTTTTTCCTTTCAACGTCATTCTTTATGTTGATGAGAAGAAAAAGTTGATTCCCAGCCAGGGCCACTGTCTCTGTGGGTTCTTTCTGGGTACTCGGGTTTCCTTTCACATCCCACAGATATACCCATTAAGTGAATTGTGTCTAAAACGGTCCAGGTGAGAGTGTGCTGAATTGCTGGGAGAGGTTCCAGCCACCAGCGACCCTAAATGGGACTAAGCAGGCAAATCAGTATGTTACCTGTTTTGATTCATCTTTCTTAAATGTTAAGTAGAGCTCACATTTACTTCAGTCTTTAATGTCAGAAGTGCTCTGGGTCTTTATTTGAAAGTTGGGTCATGTTTTTCTGATTAGAAATAAGCCAGAGGATCTTGACTCTTGTTTATATCAAGTAGCCTATAGTCAAATTGATTTTGTTATATATCCTTTTGCCTAACGTTGAAATTTCCAAGAACCTATTGACAACATTAAGTAAGAAATTACTGGACTAGATTTTTTTTTTGTATACAAAGAAAAGCTCCTGGTGTCACTGCTTGGTTTCTTACATCACTTTTGTCATTAGGTCTTAGCAATGTCACAGAGGCATTTTCCTAGTTGGTTTATGTAGGCTAGACACTACTTTTTTTTTTCCTGGCCATGTTTATGGAATCTAAGAATAGATTCCATGGGCTCCTTCTGGTTATTTTGTGATGTTTAGATTCCTCATATTACAGACTTATCATCTGACAACAATATATTATATATAATTGCATATTGATCATCAGAACATAACAAGCTGTGACAGAAAAGTTTAAAAAATGAGAAGATATGTATATCTTCCAAGAGATTAAAAAAGCCTTTTGGGAATAATCACAGAAAATATGACATCAATGGGTGTATCTGTGGGATGTTAGAAGAAACCCGAGTACCCAGAAAGAACCCACATAGGCATGGGGAAAACACGCACACCACACAGACCGTGGCCCTGGCTGCGAATCAATTTTTTCTTCTTATCAACATTAAGGAAATGGTGTTGAAATGAGTACTAAATGGAGTACTAAAAACTAAGTAGAGAAGATGCTATGATTATTTTATGAGTGAAAAAGTGAGATCATGTGAACTATGTACAGTCTAGCAAAATGGAAGTCAGGAATAGATGTAGAAGCTTTCCATTTTTTTCCCCATTCATCCAAGTCCTTTTCCTCTTCCTGAAACATGTCTGGTCAAAATTCTTGATAGTTCTATATTTTTGGTTTCCCAGTAACTATGATGTCACAGGCATCAAAATAATTACTATATAGTTACTAATCATTTCAACTTGTCAGCAAGGTTGTCTCATTTCTATGACCTATATTTGCATTAATTTGTTTTAACATTTATTTATTTATTTAGAAATGGAGTTTCGCTCTTGTCACCTAGGCTGGAGTGCAATTGCATGATCTTGGCTCACTGCAACCTCCGCCTCCCAGGTTCAAGCGATTCTCCTGCCTCAGTCTCCGAGTAACTGGGATTACAGGCACTCACCACCATGCCTGGCTAATTTCTGTACTTTTAGTTAGAGACAGGGTTTCACCATGTTGGCCAGGCTGGTCTCGAACTCCTGACCTCAGGTGATCCGACTGCCTCAGCCTCCCAAAGTGCTGGCTAATTTTTCTATTTTTAGTAGAGAAGAGGTTTCACCATGTTGGCGAGGCTAGTCTCAAACTCTTGACTTCAAGTGATCTGCCTGCTGCATAGCTACTTTTGATCAACTGTGCCTGACTACTTTAATTTTTTTAGTGATGGGGTCTCACTCTAGAGTGCAGTGGCTGGATCATGGCTCACCGCAGACTCGAACTCCTGGGCCCAAGGGATCTTCCCACTTCAGGCTCTGGAGTAGCTTGGACTGCAGGGACATGCCACCACGCTCTGCTAATTTTTAAAATTTTTTACTTTTTGTACAGACGGAGACTTACTTTGTTGGCCAGGCTGGTCTCAAAACTCCTGGTTTCACATGATGCATTATTTTTTAACCTACAGCAGTGCTTCAAAGTCACAGAAATTTTTGTCCTAGATCATTAAACTGGCTCTATTTAGAATTTTTTGTTGTTTTCATTTTTAAAAAAAGCCATAAACAAATCTAGAAATGAAGGTGGAAACATTTTTACTTTTTTTCAAGATTGAGAACAGTCTCTTTCATCCGTTCTCCAGAATTTTAATAATTGTTTCACAGCCTCTCCTGCCAGTCTGAGTCCTGAGCGTGCTGACGTTTGCAACACTTCCCTTTTCTGCAGCTTCACAGGGTTAGCAATAAAGTCGGCTGAAGGGCAGATTTCATCCCGACCCTGGCAACAGTCACTGCTACCTAAAGCAACTGACTCAGGCTTCTCCTGGGCTCTTTCCCCCCCGCACTGGGCAGTTTTCTCTCTATATATGGTAATAATGCTCTCAGGCAGCGGCCGCTGGCTTCCCCAGGAAAACGGGAAAGTGGAATCACATTACCAGAAACTCGGTAGTACTGTGTCCACGGTCGTTTTTCTGCTGTAAGGGTGAAAGTCGATTATGAAAGCAATTGCATCTTCCGAGCGATAGTCCCCTCATCCCTCCGGGCTTAGGGGTGCAGGGACCGAGCCGGCACCCCCAGCACGCCCTGCGGATGACTCACTGCACTTGCACCGCCGCAGCCGGGCTTGGTGGTGGCGACGGAGCCCACCCCCGGGAACACAGGCGGCCTCCACCCTCTGGAAGCCAACCTGAGTCTCCGCGCTTTGTCTTTCTTGACATCGGAAATGCTGTTCTTATTTGCATAGTGTGTGCCCTTCATCCGAGTCCTGTTAGCGCTTGCCATTCTCACTAAAACGTAGTGAAAGGTGGGTCAGTGATCTAAGCCCTTTACTCCTCAGGGAAACTGAGGCTCATGAATGTCTTGCCCAAAGTCACACCTCAATTGCACAGCTTAGTTGTAAATACAGAATTGCGGCGGGAGGCGCTGTGCTTGTGTCTCTCTGTGCTGCGTTTTAGATTTCCCTTACAAGGGTCAAACACCATTTGCCTTCATATAATTAACTTCCATTTCACTTTAAATTTATAGAAAGTAACAGAGAGGAAGTTCAAGGGGATGAATAACACATATGGGAGTCCCATTTGTGGAAACATCACTGCAAATCAGTTATAGTTTTTAAATTATTTATTTATTTGATGGAGTCTTGCTCTGTGGCCAGGCTGGAGTACAGTGGCACGATCTCAGCTCACTGCAACCTCCGCTTCCCGGGTTCAAGTGATTCTCTTGCCTCAGCCTCCCAATTAGGTACTACAGGTGTGCTACCATGCCAGGCTAATTTTTGTATTTTTAGTAGGGATGGGGTTTCACTACATTGGCCAGAGGGCCTCGATCTGCTGACCTCGTGATCGACTTGCCTCGACCTCCCAAAGTGCTGGGATTACAGGCTTGAGCTTTTGTGCCCAACCTCAGTTATAGTTTTTTTTTCCTAGTGAGGTTCATCAAAAGAAAGCCCAAGTTATTCAGAATGCCAAGATTTAAGGAAATGTGTAAAAATATTTATTTCTATCTTTTTAACGTGATCTCATTAGCTTTAAATAGCTATATCTTCCTTGCCTTTTTGGGAGAGGAAAACAATGTATCTTCCAGTTACCTAACAATTGTAGAAACTTTACTAAGGGAGCCAGATGCCGTGGCTCACGCCTGTAATCCCAGCACTTTCACAGGCTGAGGTGGGCAGATCTCGAACACAGACTTTGAGACCAGCCTGGCCAACATGGTGAAACCTTGTCTCTATTGAAAACAGAACAGTTAGCTGGACACGGTGGTGCTCGCCTATAATCCCAGCTACTTGGGAGGCTGTGGAAGGAGAATCGCTTGAACTCAGGAGGCTGAGATTGCAGTGAGCTGATGGCTCCACTTTTTATTTTCAAATGCAGTAATATGTATTTTGCTGTCTGGATATTGTTAGAAAGTGAGTAGGAGAAAACTGAATGTTGTTAGAATATTTAAAAACGTGCAGCAGTCTCACAAGCTTCAGTAAGTTTTAAGTTCCTTTGGGAGGGTGCGATAGTTATGACATCAGTGCAAGAATACTCACTGTAGAGCATGTTAGACAAGATACACACTCAAGGGATGTGATGAAAACCATTCTTACTGCACTGTTCAAAGCAATTTGTTTTGTTTTTGTTTTTGAGACAGAGTCTCACTCTGTCACCCAGGCTAGAGTTCAATGTCGCAATCTCAGCTCATTGCAACCTCAGCCTCTCAGATTCAAGCAATTCTCCTGCCTCAGCCTCCCGAGTAGCTGGGACTACAAGCACACGCCACCACACCCGGCTAATTTTTATGTTTTTAGTAAATACAGGGTTTCATCATGTTGGCCAGGCTGGTCTCCAACTCCTGATCTCAGGTGATCCTCCAGCCTCGGCCTCCCAAAGTGCTGAGATTACAGGCATGAGCTACCATGCCCAGCCCCACAATTCAATATTAGAGTCAGGTTTGAAACCCATTGCCAGCTTCACTGTACTAAGTTAAGTATAGTTCCATCCAGAAGCAGAAGGATAAACCAGATGTCTCTGTAAAGTAACTTTTAGTCATGCTTCTGATGGCTCCTAGCACTTTGGGAGGCCTGGCTAATTTTAGTTTTACTTTTATTAAGAGATGGGGGTCTCACTCTTTTATTAAGAGATGTTGCCCTTAGTGAGATCCCATCTCTTAAAAAAAGTAAAACTAAAATTAGCCAGGCATGGTGTTGTGCATCTGCAGTCCCAGCTACTGGGCAGTCTAAGGTGGGAGGATCCCTTGAGCCTGGGAGGTTGAGGCTGCAGTGATCGTGCCACCATACCACAGCCTGGGCAACAGAATGAGACTCTGTCTCAAAAAATAATTTTAGAAAAGGGTGGCACAGGCTGTATGGGTTTGGGAAGAGTCTTATTGCTATTCATCTCGATCATCTCTTCCACCTGCACGATTCCCACTGTCCTTCCCACCGGCACTCCTCTTAACCCTGACCTACAAACAGTTAATGAATGAAAAATTAATACATTATAATCAATATAGTCTCACTTCATAACGCTATCATTACCACCTTCATTATCTGTTCCCGCCACAGTTTTTCACTTGGACAAAACACGAAGATGTCAATCAAGCAATTAAAAAAATATTTTAAAAAACCACACAAAAAGCTCAAGTATGTGTACCCCCATTCAGTAGTCTGAAAACCCTTCCACCATCTTTCAGTGGAATACAAGAGCATATTAGACATCAAAATTTGTGTTTCCTTTTCTAAGTTCAGAGGACAAACAGGAACGCATGAGCCACAGGGCTTTATTTTTCCATATTGTGGCTTCCACTTTTTTTCTAGCGGGATAGAGCAAAAGTAGTTCTTGTCTTCCACCTAGTGGACAGAATTGGAATTGCGTCTTGCCACTATGGTAACTAAAATTCAGAAAAATACGGTACTGATTCAAATAAAGATTGATGGATCTTTATTTGAATACGAAATGATTCTACCTTCCGAGCTTCAGAGCTCCACAGGTTAAAAAAAATAAGGTGATACGGTGGTGAAGATTTGTTGCAAAACAGAACAGGAGTCGATCCAAAATCAAGATGAGAAGAAAACCACACTTACAGAACCACATAACAAACAGCTGTGCTCGGTGACGGACTATTATTGTCATTCATATGAGTCAATTGCAATCAGAATACTCTGAGGAGCAATGGCTTTAAATGGCCCCATCCCCCAACAAAGCAAAGCAAACAAGAACGCATCAGTGTATGCTCATTTTCAAATAAGCAGTTCTTGTAGTTCCCCAGGCTCAAAAATTTAAATGAACTTTAACCCAATTCTTTCCCTTGTATCTAGTGAGTCATCCGGTCTTACCAGTTTTTGTCTTACTGCTACTAAGAATGAGCAATAGATGCTTTTCTGTATCACTTTCCATCTTAGGTCTGACCAGACTATACACTGTCCTTGATTCATCTTCCTTAAACGTCTGTCACTACTGTTTGAAAATCCCCTAGAATTCAGTTGGGCGCAGTGGCTCACGCCTGTAATCCTAGCATTTTGGGAGGCCAAGGAGGGCAGATCACTTGAGGTCGGGAGTTCAAGACCAGCCTGACCAACATGGAGAAACCCCATCTCTACTAAAAATACAAAATTAGCCGGGCATGGTGGCTCGTGCCTGTAATCTCAGCTACTCAGGAGGCTGAGGCAGGAGAATCACTTGAACCTGGGAGGCAAAGGTTGCAGTGAGCCGAGATTGCACCATTGCACTCCAGCCTGGGCAACAAGAGTGAAACTCTGTCTGAAAAAAAAAAAAAAAGAAAGAAAACCAAATCCCCTAGAACTCAACTTCCCTTTCTTCCCAAACCTCACCTCTATCTGATTCACGGTTGCTTTAATTCAGTGTCATCCTATCCTTACATTCCCTGGCCCTTGAAGAGGTGTTGCTCATTGCAGCCTTTGAGTCATCACTGTTGAGCTCCTGCCCTTTCCTCCCTTCCCCAGACAAAGCCTTTTCAGCCTTAGCATCGAGCCCAGCTGTTGCCCCTCCACGTCACTCTCCCTGGTCTGTGAAATCTATGGGGGTTATAGGTTATATTCTATAACCATGTGCTTATGCAAAAACTTGTCAAATGGTTTACTGTTGTTACACAGGCTTTAGTCTCATCTTATCCAAAATCTATTGGGAAATATTCTAGGCCAGATACTATTTCTTAACCCTTTTCAAGCCCTCTTCAGGGTCTACATGTTTGGGAGCACTGTGAGCTCAGTAAGATACTTGATTGGTTTTATCAGCTCATAATTCTGCAAGGAAGATGGAACTGGTATTGTAATTCCCATTTTACAAATGAGGATGCCAAAGCCCAGAGCATTTGCAAGACTTGCTGCTGGGAATGGCAGTGTCACAGGAACTCTGGGCACTTCCTCCTTGTCCTGTCCCCTTCCCTATGCCCCATGGCCATCATATTCACAGAGTGATGCACTAAACCCATCTTTATTTTCAGATAGATTTCTAGATAACAGGCACACGCTCATATTGTGGGACAGGCAACAGATGATAATCGGGGTGTGTGCTTCTACAGTCTGTGTGGCAATTTCAGTTCTTTCTGGGTGGTGATGCCACATTTTCAGCCCACACCCATTTGTCCTTTTTGAAAACCACAAACGAGTGCTTGGGCATAGGTGACATTCTCCGGCACAACCCTCTGTACTCATCCAAATAAATGAACTGGCTTGTTTACTTCTTTAAACCACAGTGGATCCGACTGCCTCCCTACCTCCTAGCCTACTGAAAGGGCTCCTGCGGTTTCGGAGCTTACAGGCATGTGAGGAATAATTAAAAACCACTGCTGTGCGACAAGGTGTTTTAGCCAGAGTTGTCAGTAAATTAATGGAGTTGGGGAGAATTTCTAGGTAGTTCCTCCTCTGGCCACAGGATGGATTCATTTTCCATCTGGAATTGCACCATGAAGATTCCTCAGATATATATATTTTTTTAACAGGAGGAAGGAATTTATTTCAGCTGGGAGCAAGGTGGCATAGGTGCCTAACAGCCAAGCTCGTTTAACAAAGGGAGGTTCTGCCTTTATATAGGCTTACTTTAGATGTTACACGTGGAAGAATCTTAGGTTTGTAGTTTTAGGACTCACATGTGAAAAGGTTTTAGTTTACAGTTTCAGGAATTACATATGAAAGAGTTCCGGTTTACAGTTTTAGGACTCACATGTGAAAAGGTTTCTGGTTTGATCTTGTTTTAAGTAAAAATAGTGCCTTCTGGAGAGTTTCCCCAAGGCCTAGCCTGTTGCTTTCAGGAAGGAGATTCAGGAGGCGCCAGCTGGCCTGCTCTCTCTTTTATTGAGATGCACAGTGGATGGCAGAGGGGGAGGGAATCCCAAATGCCTGAATCTCCCTCCTCATCCCCCACTTTGAGACCCTCACCATTTTATAATATTAGTGAGAGGTCTCACTTTCATTCTCACATTCCAGATTTTCTGAAGAAACTGATAATGTTTCATATAATATACTTGTGATGTTATTTTTAGCTAACTACAGCAGTGATGAATTCCCTAATCATCTGAAGGAACGGGGGAGTAGACAAGGGAGCAGCAAACAAACACCTATTATTATGATAACACTTATGATGAGGGTGATGTTTTTGTTCTTCCGTGCCTGGCCTGGACCCTGAGGCTTGGGTGTGCTGGGCAGGAGCACAGGGAAGCAAAATGAAAATATCATGTCTACACTCAGGGAGTTCAGAGGGATGGGCCTTGATGAAGTCAGTCCTATTAAATACCTAGAAAACAGATGTCAACAAGATCGTCATGCAATGCTACTGCTTTACATGATCATATGTATTAATCAAACACAAGCAGTAGAGAGAAGCTTAGATTGACTGTCTAAAGAAAATGTAAACGCATAGTTGTGACAGGTGACTTTTTTTTCTTTTTTCTTTGACACAGGGTCTTGCTCTATGGCCCAGGCTAGAGTGCAGCGTCTCTATCACAGTTCACCGTAGCCTTCCCCTCCTTGGCTCAGGTGATCCTCCTGCCTCAGCCTCTTGAGTAGCTGGGACTACAGGTGTGCACCACCACACCTGGTTGACTTTTGTACTTTTTGTAGAAGTGAGGGGTCTCACTTTGTTGCCCAGGCTTGACTCGAACTCTTGGGCTCAAGTCAGCCTCCTGACTCAACTTCCCAAAGTGCTGGGATTATAGGTGTGAGCCACCATGTCCAGCCACGACTTTTGTAATTGCACCTAAAAGTGTCATGAAACGCAATATTATTACTTCTATTTCATGATAATACTATTAACATGTAAAGAAGACTGGTTTTCAAATTTCTAAGAAAAAACAACCCCATTAAAAAGTGGGCAAAGGACATGAACAGACACTTCTTAAAAGATATACATGTGGCTTCAGTGGATATGAGTAAAAGCTCAACATCACTGACCGTTAGAGAAACACAAATCAAAACCACAATAAGATACCATCTCATGCCAATCAGAGTGGCTAATATTAAAAACTCAAAAAAACAGCAGATGCTGGCGAGACTGAGGAGAAAAAGAATGCTTTTACACTATTGGTGGGAATATAAATTCGTTCAACCATTATGGGAGACAGGGTGGAGATTCTCAAAGACCTGGAGGCAGAAATTCCATTTGACCCAGCAATCCCATTACTGGGTATATATCCAAAGGGATAGACATCATTCTACTAAAAAGATATGTGCATGCGTATGTTCACTGCATGTATACACAATAGCAAAGACATGGAATCAACCTAAATGCTCATCAGTGATAAACTGGATAAAGAAAATGTGGCACATATCTCCATGAAATATATGCAGCCATGGAAAAGAACACGATCATGTCCTTTACAGGGACACAGATAGAGCTGGAAGCTGCTATCCTCAGCAAACTAACACAGGAACAGAAAATCAAACACGGCATGTTGTCGCTTATAAGTGGTAGCTGAACGATGAGAACACATGGACACACAGGGAGCAACGACACACGCTGGGGCCTGGCGGGGGCAGGTCAACAGGGAAGGAGAGCATCAGGAAGAACAGCTAATGCATGCTGAGCTTAATACCTCGCTGATGAGATGACGGGTGCAGCAAACCACCACGGCACACGTTTACCTGTGTAACAAACCTGCACATCCTGCACATGTACCCCTGAACTTAAAAGTTGAAGAAAAAGACAGGCACAGTGGCTCACACCTGTATTCCCAGCACTTTGGGAGGCCAAGGCAAGCGGATCATGAGGTCAGGAGATCAAGACCATCCTGGCTAACATGGTGAAACCCCGTCTCTATTAAAAAAAATAGCTGGGCATGGTGGTACACACCTGTAGTCCCAGCTATCCAAGAGGTTGAGGCAGGGAAATCACTGGAACCCAGGAGGCACAGGTTGCAGTGAGCTAAGATCACGCCACTGCAC